>JAGVSQ010012664.1:0-11502 GCA_022683975.1 Rhyacophila evoluta
GTGAAAAATTACATTCAGAAATTTTTCGATGGAAAACCAAAAAAATTTTACAAAGAAGGCATCGAAAAACTTCTTGATAGATGGCGAAAGGTCCTGGAAATTGATGGAAACTATTTCATTGATTATATTTTTTTGTAGGTTTTCTTTAAAATCAATTTTTTTATGGTATTAATTACTTTTGATTTCTTTCCGGTCCCCCTAATACATACAATAATTCAATGTTGATATGTTGATACCCCAGTACGAATAGGCATGTTTTGGTAATAATCAGGCATGCAGATTGGTTTTAATAATGGATAAACTGTGTTATAAATTCCTGATAAAAAATTAAAATGGACAAAAGATGCATAATTAATTGCTGTAAAGGTATACAGAAACAAAACTATGAATGTATATTTGTGTGTATAGGTTATTTATACACCCTGAGCTTCTCTATTGTTCTAGATAACCAATTGAGTACAAAATAAAACATCATATTGGCGTTTGATAATTCTTTAGTTTTCATTCTATTACAGAATAGAATCTGAATAACGTGCAGACATTATCTTAGTTGTTTCAACATATTTCCATCATTTTTCATCAATATTGTTTCAAAAAATAACTATATGCTAAATTAAAAAGGAGGAATATAAGAAAAAACTACATTAGCGAATAAATGTTATTTTGTACTACTCATATACCATACATTATGACACACTTTGTAAAAACCTACGCAACAAGAGCATGAATGGGAATATACCCTAAACATCTGCGACAGAAAAAAAATTACTATATAATATGCCCTGATCCGAAATGGCAATAATATGGAAAATAATTTACAATGCAAAGTTATATAGGTTGCATGACCGGACCAACGCAATTTAGTGGAGGACTATATTGGTTAGGTCACATGCAGCCTATGGCCCAAGAAGGACCAGGGATTAATATTCAGTAATCCATTTACGTATTGGGGAAGAGGTAGGCGAAAAATTCAGTTTCCGTGACTGGTACGCATTTGACATGATGAATTGATATACAGCCAGACTGAAAATGGATGGACAGAAAAAGGTATTACTGGTAGGCAGGACCCACCTCAGGTTGTGATGATAATACTAAAATGAAAAGCTATGGAAGTACCTATGTAAATCTATACAGTCGCTATCAACTATTATAATATATATCTGCGAAAATAAAAATGGATTATCAAGGACTTCAGATCACTAATCGTCCATAAGATTTGTATCAAAGCTTAATCTGAATTAGAGTTAATACTTTTCATCAAATATATGTACATTCAAAATAGATTTCTCAAAAAAAAAACCATTTCCATAATTTACTTGTGGAATTTTTACTGCATCAAAATTATATCATATTCTTTAGGTTCTTATAAAGTGTTTCTATGTTTATGCATAAATATTATCATTTATGTGATTTTGAGTATACCATTAAAAAATACTTTTTATATGTATGATAAATAAAAAATCTATAAATTCTTCATAAAATTATTTAGTGTCTTTTAACTTAAAAAAATTCAAAGAATGTTTGAAACTTATCTGATGGGGTGGGGTCTTTATATATTTAGTTGCAAAGGGCCACGGAAAATCATAGTTCGCTACTGTGTTACAAATTATGATAAAAATAAATGTGCCAAACTTTTGCTGTCACCTGCAGGGATTAAAAATCATAACGTTATTTTTTATTTCGAGTAATTATAAATTAAGACAGGCATTGTATCTATCCTTGATATATTTTATACATTAAGCTTTATTTCCATGAAACATTCCGAATTAATTAAATTAATACACGCACGAAGCGCGCTTTCGGTAGCGTGCCAACTCAAAACAAAAGCTCTTGTCATGAAATAACTAGGTAGGTATTATGTGTCTACTACACAGATATTTCCGTCTAATCACTGTGAATCCCAGACAAAATATGTATATCGAAGTTTTTGCGGCCAATATTCGATGTATACACATATTAATATTATGTTATTACCGAGAGTGGTTAGGAAACGCGATCGAATATACAAGGGGCGTGTAATCAAAGACCGTCTGTCTGCACAGTTTATGAAAAACATATTTTTTTTATTACAGAGTTATTCAACATTTGTTTTCAAGAACTTGCGCGCAACGAAACTTTTACCAATTTTAATGATACAAACACACACGATCAGACAATTCGTGTAATTTAACTATTATTTTCATCTATGTAATAAATTATAAATTTATTGTAATTTAAAATAGCACGGGAAATTTTCAAAATAACTGTTTTCGCATATTATGACATGAAATGGCGTTAAAACCAGGACCGCACCGTTCTAATGTCTATAAAATAGGTATGTGAGTGCAGATCCCATTGAGATATTTAAAATTCATAAAGTCACTCCCATGCCTATTAAGTTTGAAGACCATGGATATATCAAAAAATCCGTTAACTTCTAAAATCATCGCTGTGAAAGTGATGTAGGACAGTATTTATATTACCATAGCGATGTTTTCATTTAGCTGAAAAGTAACAAATTTCACACATACGAGTATTAGCGTGTCGTGATGGCTCGTGCGATTTTTGAGAAGACGGTGTTTGATAAAAATGATTATCTTCCGTGTTCCTGTAAAAAGGAAAAAGGACCTAACCCTCTGGTTTTTCAAATTGTTTTTTTTTTTTTTTTGGTAATAAAAATGTATACTATTTATTACACGTTATATCAAACGAATGTATGCTGCAAATGCCGAATAACTATCTAAATTTGATTTTTAAGTTTGAAAAAAGGATGACTTGAAATTTACGACCAAGAAAAAAGACTTCTACCACATCAATTTTATTGGGGCTTCTTAAATAGCTTGTTAAATTAATATCAAATTGGGTAAATAAAACAGTAGTTTTAGCCCGCATGCGTTTTTTAATGTTGTGTCTATTTAATATTTTGACTTCAGCCCAAAATCATTTTAAAAAATGCTTTTTTGTGACCTATTGAAAATTTGTTCTGTGTAAATTACGTCCCTTTTCCTCAGTATGGAAAACACGTATATCTGAACATATACATTTATTTACAAAACTGTGAAATTGTCATTGTTATGATAAAGTTAGTACTATCTGCATATGATCAGACGACACTTTATCTCTTCGCGCGGTCAGCTGCATTAAGCACCGTCGATAATGTTCATTGGCACCTTAAGAAGTGAATTTCATATTTTAGACAGTATCGTACTTGGTTTGAAAGTCTAGATTGTTGCACAACGCCATATACATCAATCGATTAAATGCAGGGACAATTAAATGAAACCCCAGTGGATGGACGCACTGTACCTACCTTGCCTACCTAGTGCTCGTTGCTCCGTACTCGGCATTGCGGTGAGAGAAACTAGTTGCGTCCCGAGTCACGGTCATTTATTTTATTATATTATAAGCCGCGCATACTATCGGCTTTCAAGCTTTACAGCCCTCCCGATAAGTGAGCAAATATCAACAGACGGCGAAATCAAACTAACGGAGAGAGCGCCGTCTTTTGATGCTAATATTGAGGTACCTTATGTCACATCACTTCAAAATTCACCTCTGAAATGTCATGTTATATCATTGCCTAAAAATATTTTAATTGTTTGTTATTTTCAGTAGCGCATTCGACTAAAATTAATAGTCTTCTAGTATACCCCACTTCCTACGTATGCAAAATATGCTCCATCTAAGCAAACCAGGTTAAAAATCGTGACTTAATATGGCGCATATTTTTCACTTATTCTAAAAATCGAAGTCATTTTTATCGATTTCTCGTCAATCCATCACCCTTGAGGTAGCCAGATCCTTCAAATCAATCATTGTTGCATACAAGGTGATCAGCCCATTGGAGATTGAGATAAACGCTGACAACTTTAAGTACATCTGATTCACTATACAGTTAACGCATTCTTTATAATTATAGCATAATATAATTTACCAAACGTGTTGAAACTGTATATTGAGATATTGAGATTGTCTTTCCCACCCGTTCAATATTTAACAATAATGGAAATATTTTATTTTTGTATAATAAAAAAATATAGGTGGATTGGTTAAAAGTTTTCCCGGGCTTTCTGGTGCACTAGTTCGCCCCTGAGTCTAGTTATTTATTTACTCACTGTGTATGCAAGGCTGCGAATTGTTGCATATGCAGGTATTTATCAGATGAGTACCTTCATAGATATACATAGATGTACATTGAAAACATCGATGTTACACATTTTATTATGAACAATAATGTGTGGCTTCTTTCGATGCCGGACAAGCGACCGATCGAGGTTTAAGCAATTTACACTCACCTGGTGGATTATAATTATATTATAATACGAGACATTGCATACCACGTGTCAAGTTCTGTCAATGCCATCGATCTGCGAAATGGATACATGCCGATACTACGTCGTGTGGTGAAACCAAACGACATGTAGGTATTCCATTTTAGATTCAACATTAAAACTCGTCATATTCACAACATAATGATTGACTACACGAATACACCTATTCTTACAATAATCAAACTTAATTCAAAATAATTAGACAAGAAACCATTGGTTTTTAAAAAAAATAACTGTCAATTATGTCAACTTTAACGTGTTTTCAACACAGATTTTAACTATAATATTTTTATAGGATTCTTTTGTTTTGATCCTTCTTTATTTTACTTTTACTAATTATATTTATATTTGACAAAAACTGAATAACTCTAAATCAACAATTTTAACGGATTCCTCAGCAATTTTATTTCGATATTTCAATAAAGTTAATGAGATAATAGATACATATTTTGATTGTAACATCATTTTCAAGAGTTCTACAAAAATAATAAATCAAGCTATCAACTAATTTGCTTGATGCAAATTGATTTTAAATCAAAAATTGTTTGAAAGTTGTTTACTTTAATACGGATTGGTATCTATGACTCCGGATTTTGTTTTCGGAGCACATACTTCATTTTAATTATAACTTCACGAAGTTCAAAAAACATTATCGATGGCTACGAGTATTTTGATTGTTGCAGTATTTTTATTATAATAACTACAAAAACACTTGTAAGGGTAGATTTAACAATTTAGTTTTCGTATTGTAGATTTTAACACATAGAGTTAGTATTCACTTAATTAAAAATGCGCACAGTGAACCGCAACGTGCCATTGTGTCTTCAAACAGTTTTCAGTTAGTATCTACAATATAATGCTCTTGTCAGAAAATGTAGGATGCAATGGGAAAGTTGTATAAAAACAACACCGAAGTCGTTAGGTTTCAATGCGGCTTGATTCGTCTATTTTGAATCTTATATGTAGTATATAATAATTAATAGAGAGGTACGTTCTGCCTTGTTTTGTTTGATTTATGTTGGTATTCATTTTTTTGTAATGTTTTAGTTCTCTATCACTTAAAACAAAGTTTTATTGATGCGAACATGAAAATTTTATATATGCATACACATGTCAAAATGCTGCGAAAAATCGATTTGTGACCATGATTTACCGATTTAAATTAAACTCAAATATACCATTTATGTTTTATTAAAATATAAATTTAAGAGTATTTTAGTTTAAATGTGAACCTGAGCAATTAGAAGAGTTAGTAAAAAGATTATTGTCGTTATTGAAATTTTTAATATTATTGCTTGTACTCGGTAATAAACAATTTTTAAAATGGTTTGCTTCAATTAAACTGAAATATATGAAATATGAAATATAATAAGTTAGATATTTAGATATTATATTAAGTAAAATGATTCATAAAATCCTCTGTTACTTATCGGTAGAACCATATTTTTTATCGGTAGATAAGATAAGAATAAGATCTTAATAGCTCAAAAACCTAGAATTGACATTTCAAAACTTAATTCATTGACATCCGACGAATGCGTGTGGGATTGGTCTTTTAACGATACACCACCGACATTTTAAAACCATTGAACCGATTTCAGTGGATTGCCGCGAATTGGCTTGTAAACCCGTTGGTAGCATTGTCAAGTGATCATAAATTGACAATAGTATGATTTATTTAAAAATAACTCTAGGATTGACAGTTTGTGGCTGTAGCATATTTTGTCTTTGTTTTACCTATTATGCAACTAATAATAGGTAAAACGGTCATAAAGAAGATCACAAAAAGAAGAGTCATAAAAAAGACTACAAATCTTTTTAAATTAATAATTATTTACGCAACTTCGGCCTGGTAGAAATGACAATGGGAACACTTTGTAAAGACTGCAAAACATCTAAAGATGTCTTTAATAATACTGTAATAAGACAGTCATACTAATAAAGCATTGGACTAATTTGTTGGACTATATAATTCATTATGCATTACATGTTTCAATTAAAGTTCAAATGTACAAAATTACTACCCTTCCTTTTGATGGTCCGTCCACTGTACCCCTGTAAAAAAGAATTCTTTCCATTCTGCGTAAATAAGCCATCCTACAATAATTCAATTTAAATGTTGTGTATTGAACAACGAAGAACTGTGTAATTAAACTGCACAATAAAAAAAAATAATTCATAGAAAAAATACATCTTGTTTATGTATACAATATTCTTAATAATTTCTATTTCACGCAACAATACATGACGACTTTTGTTTCAACCTTGGACCACCCCGTCTCTCCATTTCGAGAAAACCAAAATGTAAGGGTTAAGTATAGTATTATTTAGCATGCAAACTAATAAAAACATCAATTTCAAAAATATTGAAAACAAAAATAAACATTAGAAAACCTGGAAAATATGTGTACAAAATGGTTTCTTTTCAATTTTGACATAGTGGAATAAGTTAACTTTGGAAATATTCTCCTCAATTATACGAATTCTTACGTATAGGTATGCTAATTTGACTTTTTATTTAATTCGAAAAGTATAATATAATTTTGGTGAGAGGCCAGATAAAGTGATTATATATATTTTGATAACGTTGGTGCTACAGTAATTCATTACCTTCATATTCTCTTATCTTTTTTGATTTCATAAATAAATATGTTTATGCATATACATATATTATGTGTGTAGGCATTACATGGCTATATTTATAACCAAATATTGTTCATGCGCCATCATCATAGATGAGGATTTTCCTCTGCTCGTTACTGAGTTATGACATTGTTTATAAGATCGAAATAGTGAGCTACATTCGTTTACATTTAAACTTTATCAAGGCTGTGCAGAATGAATAAATAAATTAACAGAAACTTCTGAAATTTCAACATGTATTTATAATTCATTATAAAATGGTTTCGTTCTCCATGTTATTTATCTTATCTATATGTCGGTAAAATCATGGTTTTAAATATATTAAAAATAATATAGGAGCACGTATTGCATACATTAGCATAACTAACATTTCTATTTAAAGGGTTGTGTTTTTTTACATTTTAACTTTTTGAATGTGAACAAAATCTCAGATTTTAAAATTATGTATTAACACTTGTAATTAGATATCAATAGAGAAATAAAAATTTTACAAGTCTCTTAAAATTCAGCGTAAGAATAAAAGTTATATTTATCCGGTGATTTATTTTTTTTATAATTAAATTAAATATAATTGAGAAATTTAGCTGCTTGCGTCCACATTTATTTCACGATTGTTGTTTAGTCATTTTAATCAATTATTATTTCAAATGAATACGATTATTTAAGTTAGAAAAAATTCTTACAAAGAATGCTTTTCAAATACGAAAATAAAGTTGTAACCGAGTTTCACTGTAAAACAAAACTACAAGTAGTAAATGAATAACTAAAAAATATTTTTAAAATACTAAAATCAAATGGCGCTCTTTTCCATTCGAAGTGCGCAAAATCTTGGTCGCGTGTGGTTGTTTTTTGCGACTTCCTGTCGGCGCACGCGCGCTGGACCATTCAACATCTCCCAGCGCCATATTGAGAAGAGGCGGCTGCCGTATAGTCAAAAGTGTGTAAGTTTGTGTTTTGTGCAATATTCTGACGTGGAACGCAGCGGTGTGCCCTATGGATGTTCATTTGGGTACGTATTTTGTCGATCAGTGCAGCATTTTGTCCGATAAGCGCGTAATTGACCGTAAAAATGGAGTTGTAACCTACACTTAGGCCGTCCCAGTCATCGGTAGACCCCCGTCAATCGACTATTTGTTCGCACTTTTAATCTTATTAATGAGCACGTGCAACGCAGATCGATAGGTTTCTCGAATCTGGTTATTTTAACAAGATTATAAGACCGCGGCGCAACGTTTCAGCCCGGTATATAAAGGGATTTCCGGGTGTTTATATCGGCAGTTGACAGGGTACCTATACCTATATACTCGTCCATAAGTCACCACACCCAGTGTGAGAGGGTTGTCGGTTTTCATTCTTTCCGTGCATTTTTACTATTATTTCGATCGCGAGTGAGTGCTAATGGTGTGCGTATCGCGTCAACGGACGTGTTTTTTCGTATTTGTGAAAAGATTTGTGTTCAAGGGATGTATTTTATAGGAGTGGTGTGCCTTGGTTGAGAGGCCCTGCCATCGGGGAAACGGCTCCAAGCAGATAGTGAAGGGTCGCGACCCTCCGGAGTGACGAAACATGGAGTGCTGCATGTCAGAGGAGGCCAAAGAACAAAAGCGAATTAACCAGGAGATAGAGCGGCAGCTTCGGAGGGACAAGCGCGATGCCCGGAGGGAACTCAAGCTACTGCTCTTAGGTAAATAAATATCCTCAATTTATCTCTATCGATGTTATTCCTTCTGCCAATACTATTCTCAGCATCGCCACATCGCCACATTCCTTGGTTTTGTGCATTCTTTAACTATACCTATCTGTCATTGTGGACTAACCTCCCATTACACCTTTCAAATTGAACTCGTCATACATAATGTTGAATGCTTATTATTATGACCAGTTCAGAACAATTTTTGTTGCCTGTCACTTATATTTTCTTCAAATCGTTCAATAATTTTATTTTTGTTATCTTTCATTGTCTTTGATATTTACGAAAATACGAACTTGAAATTTTTACCGCATTTTGCTCATTTCTCTTTATCGCAAATTATCTACTTTTGAAATTATTGTGAATCGTGTTATTTTTTGCTGTGAAGTTTTGTTCTACTCTTATTTGATTTACAATATATATTTATAAAAGCTGATTTTTTATTCATAGACAATTAATATGTAACGATTTAATTAGTTATTACTAATGTAGTTTTCTCGAATTTTATTTACTTTTTAAAAACAAAAGTGGTGATACAATATTTTTTTTAGCTTACATATATATATGCTACACATACTTGTTTTTCATAACCTTATTCATACTATTTTTATTTTTCATTTAATTTAATCGACAACAGGGAACCATTTTAACAATCTTTTCTAGCATATTTCAAAACAATTATTTTATCGGAGTGGAGAATTCAGATTTCTCTAGTGTCATATTGGTACACATTCCAATGTGACCATTCGTATACATACTTGGTAAAATTTTAGTTGCAATAATCACGTATTTATACTAACAGAATGTACCATTTATAGACCCATTCACATTATAAAGATGCTGTGCTGACAGTTTGTCGTGTGGTGAATGATGTGCAAATAGAAAAATCATCAAATGGTTATACGTAAACAACACTCGTGGCATGTTTGTTGAACCTCTTCTTGAAGATTTTGTATGAACAGCATCATCTGAAGGCTATATAAGAGATAAAAATTTAAAAAGGTATTCTCGTAATTATGAGTTTGTACCTAAATTTTCAAATTTCTGATTACCAGACTTGGGTAACTCGAATATCACTGTTATTCGTAACGAATCTGAATTAAAACGGTCTACTAATTATACTTTTTTGAGAGTTATGCTTATATTAACTTTTTGCTAGCAGTAGAAATGAATTATTTACCACATGAAAATTCATCTTCATTTACAACGCTATAAATACTCTGAGGTTCACCATATGAACTGGTACATAATTGGCTTAAACTAAGAATAGCCTAGATAATGGCATAAGTACCGAAGTAGTCTGCAAACTTTTTAAACTACACATCTACTATGTAATACTAAAAGACTCATAGAATAAAAGCGTTCGAGCTAAAATGAATAAACCATTGACAATATACTACTTTATACAGTAAAATGAAATCTCGATCAAAATAATCCCAAGAAAATGATGATGGTTGCACCAAGATCTGATTAACATTTTTGTTATAATTCCAACTCAAATCATTAAAACCGAAAATAAATGAATGATTAATATTTTATCAAATCCCATAATTACATTAGATAAATTAGAGATGTGTTATTTAGAATTAAATTTTATGTCATTATATATCTTCAAAGATTAAAATTTATTTTCTTACTGAAATATATATTTTTTTTGAGTAATAAACATGTAGATATTTCAATATATCTACAACTATAGCATAATATTAATGGCTATCGTTTCCCAAATTTTGTTGATATGGTGATAGTAGAAGTTTATAAATTTATAGAATTCTGTCAGTTTTATATTTTGATTGTTTATCAAGTAATCATTAACAAATAATAGCTTTTGAATTAATTTAAATCTTATATGAAATCGCGCATTGTTAATTCTTTTTTTGTGTTTATTTCATTCATGTTATATTTAAATTGCAAAATATGCAAAGATTATATCATCCCCTTAAAGGTAAAACTCATTAAGTGCATTTTTGGCCAAAATGACTTCTTTTGATAGATCCACTAATTTTTACAAGGCCTATCGTTTGCAAAAATCAGTTTGATGATAGCTATCCTATTAACGGAGAAAAAAATAGAAGAGTGTAACTTAAGAAACGGATTTTATATCACAAAAAACTATAAAAATGCAGTTAATGAGATTTACCTTTAAAGGGGCGATATGTACATGGTTTCAGATTTGTTTCCACATTTTTTACTCAATTGTGAGTTGTTACAATTACTATATCTATAAAAAGATAGAGTAAGTTAATATTAATCCCAGACTTAATGAAGATAAATTCTGTCCAAGCATATTTTTGTAAGTTCAAAATTACTAACATTGCTACAAAAAATCAAGTACTTGCCTATTAAAAGTCTTGCTGGCTATGCACAGCATAAATATTTGTGCTTTTCCATAACTCAAACGTTATATATGTAAACGTGCAGACATCCCATACACTATAAATACACCAATACTGAGGGAGCATCAATTTTTTCATATTCATATTTTTTTCATTACCTTCTGCACAATGTTGTGAGTCATCGATTGTTGAAAAAATATTATTGTAATAACACTACTTTTAATTTGATGTTTGACTTTTTATCATCTATGGGTATCATCAAAATATCAAATATTATTTTGAAATGCATTAAATTTTTTAGAAAAACTTTCCAATTAATGATTATATACATCCAGTAGTAATAGTAAAGTATATTTTCCTTAACATTTCAAAAATTATCATTTTTGCCCTATGCCAATACATAAAGACCAGATCAGTTTATATGAGTTATATAGATGCAAAACCGCCACTATCCATAAATTTTAATTATTGAGATAATGATTGATTAATGATCCGTTTCTTAGTCTCTATGCCCTGCAAACTT
>JAGVSQ010012665.1:0-11501 GCA_022683975.1 Rhyacophila evoluta
TGATCTCACATATGGAAGTTTACCAGTTTTAAATAATTCAGAATACATATTTATGATTGTTTTCTTGCTATTCGAGTGTATTTAACTATATAATTTATCATTTAAACATATCACAAGCAATTCATTTTGATTGGACTTAAGCCGTCAAATGTTAAAATCGAGCTTGGATTCACCAGATTGCGAGACGCTTACATTAACCTCTGTGCTACCGGGAGATAAAATAACTTATTATTAAAGTAATACTGTAACTGATTGTGTAAATCTTATAAGTAAACATTCAAGAAGTAATGTATAAAACGTTTCCAACAATGCTCTATTATATTAATTTTACAAAAATCCGGGTATGCAATTTCACGACAGGTCAATGATTAATCAACCTTGCGGAAAATGAAAAATGAACATTATTCGACGAATCGATTTATGGAGTACACAAATCATGGGGTAATTGGATTACTCAGTGAATGTAATGAATAATTGGGACAAGCGTTGTATAGGACCGTGAAAGCCTTTTTTATTCAATTCCAATATTAATCTGAAAGCTCACGAATGATTAATGTTCACAATATAATGTTATTATTATTTTTGCTACAGCATGTTTTGTAGTCGAGCTTAATTGAATAATCAAATTGATTCCGATTGCTGAAATGCAATTTTGTTATTGACAAATGTATATCAATAAATTAATAACAGTATCATTTTTGTAATTCAAATATTTTTTCTGTTGTAGCAATCAATATACTGTCAGTTACATATGGGAAGCCCATGTCGTGGATTTTAAAATTTTAAAATTTTTATTAACTTTTAATTATCGACTAGGATGAAAAACATTATAAACAATCAATCAATAATATCTTCAACTCATAATTAGAAACAATAATCAATCTTTTTAACTATTATTTCAGTTAGTATATGAATGTAAGCAGATAAACGTGTAGTTAAAAAGTTAGTAAGCTCTACATTTTACAAAAAAATTCTTTAATAAAAATAAAAAATAATTTATGCCAAATCTTTCGATTGATTCATATACAGCTTACATATAAAAAACCTAATATGATATGAAAGTGAATCAAAAATTAATGAATCAAAAGTTAAACGTAAGCTTCTAAAAATTATTAATATTTTTGACGGATGGTGCTTGATGGAAATTGATTTTAAATTATAAATTACATAACTATATTATTTTTATTCTCCCATATTCACAGCCTAAGTGCAGCATATGAATACCAAATCCATCATATCATACGGAAATCTAGCTCATACCTTAATGCCGTAATTCTACCGAATACATTCTGTAGATAGTGTAGAAATATATATATTAATTTAATAATATTTAATAAAATGACCAATTCACAAATTTAGGTATAGTTTTTCCGAGTTAGCATTGTTAATAAATAATATTTATGTTTTTAATGAGAAGAAAAAAGACAGGATGAGAAAGTTTTCTTTTATTCTTCGATATTACGTTAAACTATTAAACGATTTTTCATTTTTTACAGCGGACACTTTTGCTGGCGAAAACTTGACGCTGGTTAAACTCGAAAGGCGTCAGATGGGAGCTTACTTGTGTATAGCCTCCAATGATGTACCACCAGCAGTTAGCAAGAGAATCACTCTCAACATAAACTGTAAGTATATATATACTAAACATATTACAAGGAACCAAAATTATATTTATAAATATATAAATCTGCAACCATTGTTGAAATAAAGGCATACCACTCCAATTGGTTTGGAATCTGTGTTAATGTACTCTCACTATTATAATTTTTAATTCATTTCAAGATAATTTTTTGTAATATTGTTGACATATCATATACTAGTACGGAAAGATTTTTGCCTTACAAGGAATCGAATATATTCATTAAAGATGCATAAAAGTACTGTGCATTCACCAATGAAAATAATACTACATTATTTTATTATAATTTCTTGGGACTATATATAGAAATTAGAAGAGTCTATACATATAAGGCTTGATCATTTTCATCGCAGGACTTAAATTTGAGTCTGAAAATTTTTATGTGTGGTTAGTTTATGTTTTTAGTTTTACGTATTTAATTCTACAATATTACATACTCGTATATCAAAGAGAACTAGCATTCAATTTTAAGGTTGAATTTTTTTAATAAAGTGCGGAAGAATGATTTAACTGACTTTAACTTGGAAAATTATGCTGTTAACCTTATAAAATAAATAGATTTAAGTAAAAGTAATATTTCCAGAATAAATATATATGTATACATTGATATCCCTGAAATTCTGAAACAAAAAATTAATTGTTATTTCAATTTTACACATAAGAAAACAACAATATGGAAATATTTTGAGAATAAAATTCATTTGAATAGTATTGATCGAGTAAACCAACCATAATTGCAAAAACTTAGCGTTAAAATAAACAAGGTTGTTGTACATTCAGCGCTTAAATTAGTATTCAATACACGTCTTTGTTCGTCTATTTGCATTTCATCTCATTTAAATTTCTAAGAAAATTGAGATTATTTAAATTGATATATTTACATAACTGAGATGTAATCATTTTGAATGCAGTTGCTCCGGTGATAAGGACGCCCAATCAGCTGCAGGGAGCTCCCCTCGGGACTGACGTTCAGCTAGAATGCTACGTGGAAGCATTTCCCAATACGATCAACTACTGGGTAAAAAACAGAGGCGATATGCTGCTTACAGGGTGGGTTCGCTATTCACCTCTTCAATTTCATGATCATTTTTTTGCGACATGCTCAAAATACGTGATATATTACATAAGGGTCTGGGTACCAAAGCTTTTAGAATTTCAGAACATAAAATTATTAGTTAAGTTATTTATAATATAATAAGAAAAAGCTTTTAAATTTTATCAATATTACATTTAAATATCTCAAGTTTAACATATCAAAGAATTTTGTTGACTATAAAATTAAATATTTTCGTCATTACATACCTGAATGGTTAGATAATGATTGATGGCGATTTAGTTTCATGAATATTTTATAAATTTTCCACGCATTACGTTTCATAATTGTTAATGTTGTTTGGGAAAAAAGCTTCCTGAAAAAGCTCGATTCTGTATGAACTTTCATCAATATTGTTACCCACTAGCAAATTTTAGCCGTAATCAATTTAGCCAGCAGTAATTGAATAAGCCTAATCATTTTGCCCAGAATTCATACACCATAATCAGCACATTATTTTTATCTAATAAAGGCTTGTATTTCTTTCTCTTTTTCAGGAGGAAACACACGATCAACGAAGAAAAAATAGGCCCGTACAAAGTTCACCTTCAATTAACAATCATGAATTTCAGCAAGAGAGATTTGGGAACATACATGTGCGTAGCTACTAACTCGTTAGGAAGGGCGGACGGGACGATACGTCTATATGGTTAGTAATCCTATTTTATTGAAAGAACCTTTTCTTATGCCGTGAGTGTGAATTAGGTGCGGAATTTATTTTTGCAGTTATTAAGAGAACAAAGCAAAAAAAAAACACTTCCGCGGTCTGGTTTAATCAGCATTATCATTCATGGTTTTTTAACACTAAAACTCTATTGTAATAAAATCAGCAGCTTCTTTTATATTTATTCACACCTGCTATGCAGGCGTATACTATGGTATAAAAAACTTGAAGCACTCTTCAATATTCCAGAAGATTTACAGGGACAGGAACGGGTTGTCGTGCAATAAAATATGCGTGATACCTATTCCATCTAACTAAGCCGTGTTACCTTTATACTTGCTAATCTGCCCACCATATACCCGGCTTGTCTTTACATCCACCTTAGTCAGACGTATCCCGGAGCTCTGATATCGAGAAGCGATTTACTTTATTTGACGGAAATGTCCCTGGAGTAAATTATCCAAGACTTATGTAGATTGTTACGCACTTTGTGCAGAAGTTAAAGGAAGTATAGTAAAAGGAATACAATGGGGAAAAATGGATCTTTTTTGGCCAAGCCATTTATGTAAATAAATCATCAGGCTCGCCGTATGACGCCGCAAAATTTTTAAAAGCAATGAAATTTGTTCTTGAGGCAACCAGGTTAGATGGCCCGGCGGATTCAACACCTGATGGACCGACTTGAGTAACTTTTCCCGCTTCATACACATTATTGGACATTGCCACAGAATGTGATTGGCATCCTAATTTAGACAGCTACAAGGATATGTTTAGTTGCTTAACAGAGCCAACTGAGACAACTTAGCAGCAAAACCACCATGGCCTATAATAAATTGGTTACTGAAGTGGTCTAAAGTCAGCTTGATTATCTCCATGCGCCATTTAATATTTTGAAAAAAAACATGCGTCTGTGCTTGCTCGCGCAAAGGATAATCTGACGGAGCCAAAAGTAGGAACTGAGCATTAGCATCCGCGACCATCGACCGATAATTATACATATGTTTACATTTGTATTATGTTCGCTCTGAAAATAGAGTACATTAGAGAATATTACTTAATTTAAGAGTCACATATAATGTGTAATTCGATCTTACGAGTATAATAGTGAATAAAGAAAATTTGTGTCCGATAGACGAGGTATTTCTTTGCCATGAGCTAAATGTGAAGATATGTGTTGATAGATTATTTTTCACGGGAATTAATTATCAGACAATTATTGATGAACCCATTGGGCACCCAGTCCTGCATTTTAAGATTTTAAAAAATGCAGTAGATGTGCCAATTAACCCGCGTTCATCGAATACGAGTCGCACACACTAACCTCTACCGGGGAGAGATAGTTAAATATTTTAATACTATAGTATTTTGAATTCCGATTTTCGCCATCAGACGCAAAAATGAAGAGTATTTTTCTATTTCCGTTGCTAATTTCTCACTATTCCCTAGCGTCAAGAATTCTATGTCTACCTATAAAAAACAGCTGTGTTCAAATCTTAATGTACGTTTATTTTTTAAGGTTAAATACATTCAATCGTTGAATATTAATTCAGTCGTTTGCCTTTTACAGTTTTAAAAGTCAAAACTTAATAAAAGCTGTGAGAAACTTTTTTTTTTAAATTAAGCTGTCATTTTGTGAAAAACAATTCTGTTACGATTTAATATATTATCGATAATGTTTATTCATTAGCGCGTTGATAGTAAACTGTATTGAATATTCAAAACAGAAAATGTCTAGACATACGATTAGTGCAAATAAAAAGCCTGTCAAAAAGTATTATTGACCATCGCAGGTTTTATATAATATAATAATAACAATTCACATTCTCTGTAAATTGACATTCACATTTGAAATATATCAGGTTGTGTCAGGCAGATAACATTTTAATAAAATATTTTCAGCGTAACCAGTTTTGACGTATAAAATTAATATTTTTGTTCCAAAACAGAATGCTTCAAAACATAAACTAATTGCAAATGAGTTTTTCAGACGTTGCAAATAATTTTGTTTTGCTCATAATAAATATGAAGATTTAAAAAAAATACCATTTGTGATAGCAATCATATGTATTTCAAAAACGTATTCGTAAATTTATTTCTAGTAACATTAATTGTAAAGTATTATGTTATGACTGAATTTATTAACGTTTCGAAATGTTTTTCTTCGATTTCGATAATGCAAACTATCTAGATAGCCTTTTCAATTTGATATAATTTACAAAATATAAAATAAAATTAGTTATATCGTATAATTTTGTGAAATGATTTATCAAGATTCGACGAATTACTCATACCATTTTTGCTTAGAATTTTTTAGTCTAGCCAAATGAAATGGCAACACCGTCGAATACAAATGAATACATAACTATTAAAGTTAAAACAATGTGGAAACATTTTATACTACAAGGCGCATCCACAAAATAAGTTTCCCTGGAGCCGTTAATAGTAATATTAATGCAACTTGGAAATATTTATTGCTTGTTCAGCTGTTTTTTTAAACATATTTGCTACCCGAGTTGAGATATTTGATATGTCAACTTTCAATACCTGAATCTGAGACAACCATCTCCACCTCTCTGTCATTTTCAAAACACTGATGCTGACTAGATAGGAATTTCTCGAGACACAAGAAAAAATAGAAATCACCGCGACCGAGGTCCGGGTTGAACTTCTTTGATTGATATATTAACCTTAACCATATACAAATTGTTACAATTAAAATTTCATAGTATTTACCTGGTTGAAATGGAAGCGCTTCTCAGATCGGTTCGACCATTTGTCGGACCGGTCGGTCATTGCGATTTGGTTTCTACGTTCATTACCCCACAGTATACGCCCACATAACGGGTGTGGAGTCTTGGCGGATGTTGGAGGGGAAAGAAAATATTTAATTTTTAGTAATTGATGAAGATTTTTAATCAATTAATAATTTACTTTGAAATGCTCATAAAGTGGGTTATACACCTTTGTGTATTAGCAATTAATACTAAGTAAAAAACAATATTTTGGCTAATTTTCTTAAATATTCTAAAAATATATCTAATAACGTTCGTTATTTATAAAATATATTGACTTTAATTTCCGGCATTTCAATATTCATAAGCAATGTATAATTTGACCGATTAGTAAGAGATTGATGCTTAAAGTGCCAGTCAGATAAATTTATCTTTCTTTAACTTATAATAAACCGCCTTTATTTATTATGCTGTTTAAGCATTAATGATAATTTTCTTATAACTGGGCTATTTATATATCCAAAATAAATATTTACAATTTAACTATTGAAAATAAATATTAAATATAATATAACTCTGGATATGAGAATCAATTATTTTCAAATGTATTTTAAAGTTTTATCGTTACTTTTGGATATATAAGTTATAATTAATTAAAAAATATAACAAATGATTCACAATGAAGTTTAATAGTCAGTATCGAAAAATGTGCTCTATGTCAAGAAAATACAAGAAACGAATTCTATAAAAGTCCTTGAAAGAAAAGGGTCAAGTGTTTTGAAGTAAGTTAATAATTAGTTTCTTAATGATTTTACGTTACATTTTGATTGATAACTGAATTTCAGACCGTTAAGACCTTGAAGATTCTGATAAAGTTTTTATTGAGTTTAAACAAATAATGTATTCTGTAGAACACATGACGAAAGCTTTGAGAAAGAAAAGTTCTTGTAGACTCAGAAGCATTTATTTATATATTATATACATATTAAATTATTAAGTTCTGTTACTACTTAGTACAGACATAAGTTTAACAAATATATCTGAAACTATCTCATCTACATTTCAGTGACATAAAAAACAAATCATTTACATTTTTATATAACATAAAATGTACGTTTTTAATATTATTTTCTTTGAGAATTTTAACTCAAAAACCTTATTAATCCGAACATAAATATTTTTTACATAGTTAACGCTTGCACAAATTAATGTGGAAAGTTAAGTTTTTGTACCAAATTTACATATTTTAAAGTGGAGTATTTGGACGAAGGTAAAGACATGTATCGACAGATTATTTTCCACTAGAGTTTGCTGTCGAAAATTGCTCAACCCAATGGGGATCCTGTCATGTATTTTCAGATTTATAAAATTCTAGCAAAAGTAGGAATCAAACCCGCATTCCTCCGATGCGAGGCGTGCATGCTAAGTTTCCGGATGCTGGGGAGATATAAAAAAAGAGGGAGAGTGATATTTAAAACAAATATTTCATAATTTGATATCAAACAACATATAAATATATCATCCATTATATTATACATTATTGTTTTGAGAATCTTAAACGACCGAAAACATAGATTTGATTAGATAAAAGGCAAAAATCTTATATAGAAAAATATTTAATGCCAAAACACTTCTAACATTAAAATTCAGTTGAAGCCTTTAAATAATTGAACCAAATTAAATAAAATAAAAATTTAATTTAATAATAGTAATCATTTATATTTTCGACTGATGGTGCTTGATGGAAATTGATTTTAAATTCTAAATTATTTAATAGTAATCAGTATAATTGAGCAAATAAAATTTATTTAAAATATTCAAAGCAAAAAATAATTATATTAAAATAAATATCGTCAAACAGGATTAAAACCTCTAAATCGATTTTATTTCTGTA
The DNA here is from genome assembly GCA_022683975.1 of Rhyacophila evoluta. Classification (NCBI taxonomy): domain Eukaryota; kingdom Metazoa; phylum Arthropoda; class Insecta; order Trichoptera; family Rhyacophilidae; genus Rhyacophila; species Rhyacophila evoluta. The sequence continues at coordinate 8,023 of JAGVSQ010012665.1, forward strand.
ATACAATAAAAGCGATGTATATTTTTTATTATTGAAATTTACAAGCGATTATTTATGTTGCTTTGTTTGTTAAAGTATTGATATGATAGTTTTTGACTGCAAGCTAAAATTAATATTCGACAGAAGTACACGCCATTAATAGTCAAAACAACTTTTAATGAAAACAATTACATTAAAAATGATTTAAACAATTTCAGAGAGAGCTTTTTACGATGCATGATATTATATTTATTAAGGCTTTATTTATGAATTCTGAAAACAGGTTGATCAAATATATATTTTTTTAATATTCAATATAATGTAATGATTGTAAAGTTTTCTGTTTGAGACATTGACAATAAATTATTTGTTTAAATTTTACAAATGAAAGTTCCAGTAAACTTTCGTATGAATCAAGGCGTAGAATAAATAAAAATCATATAAGGTTAAAGTCGAGCATATTTAAAAAAATATATATGCCATGTTCGCTCCCAAAGTAAAGCATGTGGATCTACACAATGTGAAGATATCCATCTCTTATCTTTGTAAGTCAGGAAATATGATCCACATGGCATCTCCAAGAATCTCTGTCAGTAGAAAACGGCATCGTGTCATACTAGGAAATTAATAATACTAGTTTAAATTCAACACCAACATCGATGTAAGATCTTTTATGTTTACGTGTTTAATAATTAGTCCATTTCAAACTTAAAATGGCAGATAAATAAATTTAACACCGTTGCTTCCCAGTATTTAAACAATCGTGTTGGTTTTGTCTCCAAGCCATATCAACTTAGTTTTATAGAATCTAATATTTGCTTATATTACAAACCGCATGAGACTTATCACATATTCTGGTAATGTCTTCACATCTTGACTAAAGACAATCTCTCGAGATAATTTAATCGGCTATTGTCTTGTCTGAAAAAACTCATTTTAAGCCTAAAAAAACTGAAATATCTCACAATTGGCCAGAAGAAATCTTCTCAATATGGCTTGCTATTAATAGAGTTTAGTTGGAATAAAGCTCATGCTGACCCTATTACACGCTATACAAGAGATTCTAAGACTTTTCTAGCATTTTTAAGAGTGCCTCACGTTACACCTTCGATACGCCATAGTATATTCCCGTAGTAACTGGTTTAAAGATGTGGGAGAGGAAAAAATATTTAGGTTGATAAAATTAGATAGTAAACTACCTATACATCGATATCGATCAAAAAAATCTTTGTTATTTTTCAATGGAAATTTTAAGTCGATTATGTTACTCATTAAGGCTTCGATTGTTTCAATACGATAGTAAAGCTATACACAAAATGACGGTTTCCGCTCAGTTTTCACCGTAAGCTTTTTACAGCATAATATTGTGCTTGTATTATGAAAGTTGCATGAATTTTAACGAGCGATACGCATAAAAAGCTATGAAAATATTACGGTAGTAAAATGTGTCATATTTTGAGGGTATTTAGGACGGCTATAAAAGATATACAGAGAATGTTTCTTGAGTTCTATTTGGTATATTTCTGAAGATTTTTTCTTATACTTACGTGATATCATGGTATGCATTAATAATTATTAATAAAATATACTCATGTAAATTGAAGGTAAATATTTTCAGTAATTGATAATTTATAAAATTCACTATAAAACTGGCAAATTTCTGCTAAGCATCTCTGTGCTTAATATGAATATACATATAAAATGATTTGAATAAATCACGTGTGACCTATTTTTATAGCTATAAAAAAACGACTTATGAAGATTGTCGAAGGTATTTTTAAATAATCTTCTTCTTTCAAATACGCTCCCTAAGTAGAGCATATGGCCACCACGTGCCGCTTCAGAGGATCCCTGTTACCCGCCAGTATTCTTGCGTTCTCCCAGGTATTCTGTAACTCCGCCGAATAAATTCTATAGATATTATTTAGCAGCCTTCCGAAATGCTTACGACCGGTCGGCTTATACAATAACCAAGTCTGGTTCAGATTTTCTTGAGGCATCCGCAATACGTGGCCGAGCCAGGTCCAGCGTCGCAGTTTCACTTTGTCAGTGATGCATGGTCCGTTTTCTTATCTTCTCATTTCGAATGAAGTCATACCACCATAAACCCAGCATCCGCGGCAAGCACCTGATCTTAAAGCTTAGTATATGATTGTTTTGGGTTTTGTTGAGTACCACGTTTCACACCCGTAGAACAGCACTGACAACATGCATGTATTGAACAGGTGGCATATGTTTTTACCTTATACAGCTTGGAGTCCCAGATAGACTATGGAATAGTAAATAAAATACATACAAATTACGTATGTAAAGCTATTGCGTTGGATTTTTTTTCATAAAAATGAGCCATAAACCATCCAGGTGATAGAAGTATCCCAAGATTAATTTCCCGTGAACATCGTTGGTAAGCACTAGAGACTGGATACTTCCGTACATTCCGTTTTACATTCTGATATTTGGCATATTATGTTAATGTAAAGCCTTGAGAGCAAACTTTGCTTATTGCATGATGCCAGATTTTTAAAATCTGATTATCTATTACTCACCTTTTATTATTATGAAATGATTTCAAGAATTGATTTTCAGTTAATTGTTCAATCCGTTGCGCTATCTATCCAAAATCTCAAATTTCTTAAACTCACACGCAGCTAGTGGATTTGAACTCGCTGACCTTCCAGAAACTAAGTACGTGCGCTTAATAAATGGGCACTAGTACTAATCAGCATATTTTTGGTAACACTTAACATAACTCAATTTCAGATTCAAATGTCATGATTTAAAAATACTGGTGGCTTATTCATTTGTAAATTGAGTGTTATTTTGTCAAAGTGAACTTATTCCACCATGCCAAAAATTAAAAGAGAACATTTTGAACAAGTAATTTTTGTATATGAAAGCCAAATAGCATTTAAGCCAGTATAAAAATTAATTTTAAATACATTATCTATTTATACCTATCTACCATAGAAGTATGTTTGCTTTGAAAATGGTGCATATGTATCCACTCAGTGTGAAAATATCCACTCCGAAAGTGAAGTACATAGATCTCCGCAATATGAATACGTCTTAATACACCATTATTCATGCGAATTGTTTGTCAAACAATTACTCAACCTAATGGGCACCCACTTTTGGATTTTTATAAAACTAACACACGTAAAAATCGAACCCTCATTCCCCGGATTGCTAGGCACGCACGCTAACCTCTATGCTACTGGGGAGACAAGCCATTTATAAGCCATTAAATTAACACTGAAACATATGCTACATGGTTTTATATTAAATAAGTTCGCTTTAGAAATATACCCCTCAATTAATCTTCATAATATTATTTACAAATAGTTTCGAGTTTACAGATGGTATGTTAAAATGGCGCATAGAGATACCAAATTGACTCCAGACCATTGGACTCTGTCAGCTTGGTCTTATAGAATCTCCTACTTGCTTTGCTTATGTGGCGAAATGCAGGATGCCAATCACATCCTCTGGGAGTGTCCCCA
>JAGVSQ010012666.1:0-11501 GCA_022683975.1 Rhyacophila evoluta
TGCTAATCCTATATAATTCACACAATTTACAAACTTCACAAAATATGTATGATTTAAAAAAAAATGTAATTTTTTCAGACGCGTAAAAGTGAAACCGCGTAAAATGGTTACCGCGCAAATCGAGGGATAAATATGCAGCTATAGAATCTCCCTATCATTTTTTGTCGATAAAAATAGAGAACACGGTTATTATAGTGATACAATAGTGGACTTATGTATATTTGTCTATCTTTCTGTGAAACTAAATCGGTAATATAATAAAAAGGAAAATACATTCATGTGTCTGTCACAAGAACTCTTCCCAAGCGGTAGATAGTAGCGACGTAAAATTTTTGCATGTTATTTTGTCTGCCATTTCTAGGTCCACTATTTTACTTCCATCTTTTAACATTATTACCGATTATCAAAGACTCTAAAAATATTATACGCAACACACAATGTATAATAAAATTTTTGAAATAAATTTGTAATAACAGGATAAATAAAATTAATTAAAAAAAAGAATGAGTTTGAATTTATCCCAGGAAGAGCCCTTTAAAAAAGATACTTAAATATAAAGCCAGTTAAAATATCTGCGCCCGGCTCCAGATTATATTGACAAAATTTCAATCAAGGTTATTCCGTTTTTTGCCTATCCCATTCCTACTCTGTACGCTTTTGCAGATATCTTTTATTGTCATCAGTTGTGAAGGTAAATACTCTTGATTCAGTTAGTTTTATTTAATTGTAAACATATAGACATTTTTCAAATATCATTGGGTTTATGAATATTGGAAAAAAGGTTATAAATTGTGTTAATTTTTTTTTTCGTTTATTGACAATGAGGAAGTTGCAGTTTTAAGATTTTAATCTGAATGATTAATGATATAAAATTGAAAACTAAATTTATGAACAACACTTTTTATAAAAAAATAACAAGATACTTTCAAACACTCACTTATCTATTATTTTGTACCAGCGATAGCTTAACTTTTTAATTGTTACATGTTAAAAAGGTAGTATTTTTTTAAAACAGCGTCGATGCAATGTCACTCCATTAAAAGTAATTATGTCAAGGTCAATGCACTGACAAATTGAAAGAAACATGTGGATTTAAAAAAATCGTATAAAATCGGAAATAAAACACTCACCTCACTCATATTGTCTCGGTCGGAATTTGCTCTAAATTCAGCCAATTGTGGTTTTAACGTTAAATAATTGCTGTACGACATTTCTAGTTTTTCTTTCCGATTTTTTAAAAATAATGTTTGAAAAACACTGGTGCCAAATAGTTCCAACGATATTGTAGAACTACTTATTAGCAGACTTTTGTTTGGAAAAGTACATGTCGTCTATAATTAATTATTACAGCTATTGCCCGAATGTTTAGCAAACAAAATAATAAAATAAAACTATCCGCGGGCGAGTGGTACAGATTTTATGCGTTCGAATATTTGTCACAGCAAAGTATTTGAACACCGTACCCGCGGCGGATTAAATCAGAACTATTCTTTTTTTCTGAAAACCTACACAAATATTGGCGGCAATAATTAAGCAAATATTATAAATTATGTCTACATCCATAGACAATTATAAATTTTGAGTTGATGGTATGGAGACTCTATATTTCGAAAATGGAATATTTGGAATTGTGTTAGTGTTTTCTATTTTAAAATATTATAATAAATAATTAGTTTATAAATATTCATATTTTTGTAAATAAACACAGCTATTGTATCATTCTTTTTTTAAATATCAGTCAAATATATGTTATTTTAAATCTATATAATTGTTGTCAAATCTGTGAAATCTTATAATGTACATATTATTAAAGAAGTTTATACATATTTGTATAATAAAAGCCCACAGAATGGCGTTAGCTATTATTCAGTAACGAATTGGAGAACACTACTTGATTAGTTTTTTTAAATACAGTCGAAATCGAATTTAACTAGTATTAAGGAACCAACGCAATATCGTTTTGTATATAATGTTTTCTCAATATACCTGTGATGATTGAGAAAGCTGAATTTTTTAACTCTCATTAATTTCCTGTATACATTAAAATCAATATCAAATAATAGGAATAAAAAATATAACCATCTACATATGTTAGTTTATCGATTATATATACACCTAATATTTTAATTATAAAACAATTAAATTATATTTAAATCGGTAGAGAATTAATAATCGAGAATCATTTTATATCACAGCCACGATTTCAATATAATGAAGTTCGAATGTACTCTTCAACTTTGATTATAATTTGTCGATTATAGAGTGCCTTGAAAGCACGTTCATCAGGAGAATCTCAGTTTATTTGTATACCGAATATGTTAAAAATAACACTACCTATCCGCAGGAAGTTTGCTATGGTATGACAGAGAATCCCGGAAATGCCACATGATGGCAAAATGCTCCACACTGATAGCAGCTTTAGCAAAATAATTAATATTCACGTAGGTCATAATATTCTAATTTATATTAATATTCTCTTACCTGTGATAGTCATTGCTTGGAGCAGCCGTGGTAACGTGTCGTGGTGTGAAATGGTACGACTCTTCCAATTGCTGGTTGCTGACTCCTCAGTATCCAGCATCCTCTGCGAATATCGAAACTTTGAACATCAGCTGCTTTTTAAACATTTGAGTTTTCAGTCATTGTTACGAGTAAATATTCAACATTTAAATGTATGTGAGTATACTTATTTGTGATAACTTATTTTTTTGGTAAATTTAAGTATTTTTGTATGATAATAATGCATATTTTTGTCTATGCTTATACAGTCGATTTCCCGTTCAGTAATGTCAATAAATATTATTAATAAAATATAATTGAATCATTCAATTGAGAGCGCAGTGGCGCATCGAATTGATTATTTGTTATTGTGTTTAAAAAATGGTCAATTGAGTTCAATTTGTTGCAGTTAATGGTGGTAGTGATCCCTGACACGGCATCATTTAAATTAATTTTTGTTGTCCTACAAGATAATCAATATGGATGAAAAAGACCCGCTGTAAGTCGAACACTATAAATTAATATTATGCCAGAGTGGATCTATAATGCAAATATTATGACATTACGCTGTTGCTATGTTCATCTTTAAGAACTTAACAGCAATTTGATATCTTTCAATCAAAACTGTTCCAATTATTTATTAATATCTTGTACGTATTGAAGGGTAAGGGCCGAGTAGTAACAGTGGGTACTTGGGTGCCGGATGTTGCTGGGTTGAATACGACAGCTGAACGATATTTAAAAAAATCAAAGATGGCTGGATGCCCAGTGGGTCGAGTAATTGATTGAATACCAATTCTTACAGTCTCCACATTGTGGAGATCTATATAATATGCCATTATCATTGGAATATTATGATCTATTTCCGGAGCAGACTTTCACACTGCGGAGATCCATATGATCCTCCTTTGAAGCGGATGAAGTGAAAAAAACCAATACTAAGCCTACCTCTGGCATGATTTTATCTAGAATAACAATTTTATAGATCGTATTCGTCAGGTGGAGGATTATTGATTTCCTTGGATGTTTTGGTTTCTTTCGATGTTTCATAATGTGCATCTGATTCAAAAAAACAAGTTTTCGGTTTTTTTGTGTCATATATTTTTGATTTCTCTAGTTTAGTCATTATGGTTTTTTTACTACAATATAAATTCAATGCACTCTTTACGTGCATTGCGGGATGAGTGTTTCGAACTTGGGTCAAATTTTCAAGTATTAGGAGGCTAGAAAAAATCAGTCTATTTAGAGGAGAAAATATATATAAATTACATTGTTTCCTAAAAGTTTAATATATTTTATAATCTAATATAGGTACATTATTTTATAAATATAAATATGGTATAAAAATATATTATAATCGACTGATGTTAACAATGGAAAATTGAAAAGTTCAAATGGTTTGCATTAGAAGTCATTGCTATTTTTGTATAAATTTGATTTTACCGTTGAACTTCTTGTTTGACATTAAATATAAATGAGTTTTTTAATATCGTATCAAGTAAATCCAGTTTTTTATTCTGGATTTCCATGAAACGAAAAAAGCCGTACCTAACGAATATCTTATAATCTGTGTAATATATAATTTTATAAAGCTGTCCGTCGGTTTATATTTAGTTAAATAATAATTATGTAGCGCCGGTAAAAGCAGAAATCAAACCCATTATTAAGGAAATTGATTTGGAAGTGATCCACAGAGGGTGAACGCTATTCTACGAAGAATATAATATATAGATGTATTCATAAAAAATAATTCAACCAAATACATGATGTAGATCTAGATCGTAAAGACGTGTACGACGTTACTATAGATATATACGACCGCTGAACTTAGGATTTTAGAAGGATATGCATTTCTGTCGCGCGCAGGATCTATCTATCATATAATCTTATCTATATTAAGTTTGATAGTACATCCAATATCAATCGAATTCTAACATATTTATATATGTTTTAATAATAAGAATTAAAATATAATCATAACAATATTTTTTTCCGGATTTTTTTTTTTGCTCAATAATTGACAAATCTCTTTCAACCTAACAAGTTGGATGATTACTAAAATTTTTAAACTTGTAATTTTTTTAAGTAAATGTTTAAAATGGTTTATATGAGTTAAGTATTTGATGATTTTGTAAATAGTTTCATTTATCGCTTTTTGTACCTTACAAAATTGAGCAGCAGCTAACGCAATTTGTCACCGCCTTCGCAATATGTTATTATAATTTGCTTCTTCTCATTCCAATTGTATATATAGTCATTATTTATACAAATATTTTTTACTTACAAAATAATGTTCCGATCAATGGGAATTGTATTTGCTTTATAGGAACCAAAAGTAGCATTATCGAGATCCCAGATTTGTAACATCATTCTCTCTAGTTTGATTCATCGTTGACACGACGAAAGCATTTAATAGTGTGTCAAGAAAAGGGTTTAATGACCGATCAAGTGAAATCGATTCCACTTAGCATAGATTCCGCTAGCAATAACAGTTTTAACAAAATCTGCTAAGCAATATGTATTGCACCAAAAATTCAACACCAGACCGACATGATAACGGATTGAAGTTATGTCCTTATATTATTAATTCTAACTTCAAGCCAAATTAAAAGATAATCCTCAAATTCACTCTTTGGTGATATGTTATATATCTTCACATTACCATGTAACTTCCGATGAGTTAGCATCATTAAAATATTTCATTTTATTACGTTTTTACGACGGAAAGCTAAATTAAATACGGAACATATAGTAGGTAATAAGATGTTTCTATGACGAGCAGAGAATGTTGTTGTTCATACCACAGTAGCCAAGAGTAATGTTTTTCGAAAAGAAGCAGTGTTTTAAATTGCGATTTATATGAGTGAAATTGAAATATATATTTAAATTATGTATTGTATTTTTACTGTATTTGACTGTTAAGTTTTATCGTATAATATTATTGGCCGTGGGGAAAGATCTTGTCATAGCGTCATTGCGATATTCTTTTTTCACATTGTGGATTTCGTACATCATATATATGTATGCATCGTAAAGAAGACGTTATTATACAAAATAAGATACATAAATTTATTGAAAAAAAATCTATTTAATTGTTGTAATCTTGTAATTATGGGCTACAAAATATCACGTAACATATAATGAATAATCCTTAAATGTCAAATCTTTAAATCAAAACCATCTGTGGTCCATATATGTCTTCGATTTCAAATTAATCCGATTTCACCCAAAAATAAGCGTTTATTTTTATCCGATTCCGAACTTGAAAAATTTCCAATTGAACATTAAAGATTATCATACAATGGCGTAGTCAAAGGTAAACTGAAATATGACGCAAGTTTGTTATAAACTATCTCGTTATATTCTTCGTGAAATCTAGAAGCTTATTAAACTATATGAATAGCTCGACATCTGTAAGTTTATTGAACATCAAGAATGAATTATTAAAAATGTCTTAACTGGAATAAAATAGAAATGTTGATATGGTTTTATGATTAATTATCAAAAACAAGCTACAAACAAGTATTTTAGTGTTTTCAACGACGCGAGTTTATGTTTTCCGAGAGTATGGTAACGATGTATAAGATATTTATTACGCTTTATAGGATTGAACTCTATGAACACATATATGATGTAGATAAATTCTCAGAATATCAATTGTTGTAATGTTTGTTAACATGTGCATAAATAAAATGTTTACAGCGCATAATTATAATGTCATGATACTGAACCATAGTAATCTATTGAAAAGTCTCATGTGACATTTTTTGTATTGTCTTCATCTGGAACGAATCGATTATCACTGTATTAGTGAGTAAAATACAAACATAATTATGAATACGTAATGGAGTAGACTTTACAGGAAAGTTGATTTTACATATTTCTCATTCGTTTGTTTTGTGTGCGTATTATTGTCGAGAACTGTCAAACGCAGTCGATTTTCTTTTGTTATTTGGCCTCATTTTAAAGGAAAATGTTTAAATAGATGTTTGAGTATCAAAAAATACAAGAGTATTAAGAATTCAGTGTAAAATCTAGAGTAATCTAATTACTGTGTTTCCCCAAAAATAAGACCTGGTGAAACATACGATACGAGTTCTCTCAAAAGATATCGACAGTAATGAACAAGTTAGAAGATGCCAGGATAATTAAACGAGCACTGGAAATTCGGTACTTTATTGATAGCATTGAATTTTCTAAATACCTTCTCTCCAATATGATTGCCGTGGATGAGATTGCAATATATATGGACCAAGGACTCTAGATAGATATAGTCAGGAAACTGTGAGCACCGGCAGCGGGCTCCATATAGTTTCAGTTACTAAGAGGTAGGGAAAAAAAAAAAAGACGGTGCCTCGTCAATCTACATTGCCGACGGGTTACGAGAGTGCGAAAGTTAGTTGCATTTTAACGATACGTCGAGATGGAACAAAAGTCCCGCTACTCATATCCACAAGAAGCAAAAAAGAGAAAATAGGTAATACATAAAAGCTCTCCTTCTAAAATAAGCCCCAGTGCATTTTTTGGGTGCACAATTAATATAATACCGGCTCCTTTATTCGGGTAAACACGGTAATTGCCTAAAATGGTTTCATTTCTGAATACGTTACTTGCTAAAAGAGGGATAAAGAAAAAATCCTGATTAATTGTTACGGTGCTAATTCCACTATCAGTCTTGTAAGCCCGGCTTTGTTTTCACGTATTTTGCCCGTATCCTTTTATGACATGATTATAAAGTTTTATCGTTTGAAAATATCTTTGGACGATCTCTTTATTACTGATTGATAAAGAAATGTATTTCCAACTTCTGTATTAAATTAATATGTATTATAATCTATTGGTATTAAAATGTTGTTGCACTTTATTCAGAAACTTTTATATTATCGGACAGATGGTATAATTAATAAATGTGAACTCGTACTAAATTAACTAATATTGATTTAAAATAATTTACTTCAAACTAAAATGTTAGTTGTCATAAAATCATCATAATAATTCACATAATATTTTTTGATTAAAAAATTATTAAAAATCTTCAATTTTGAGTTTGATGGCGACTCACAAAAGTGTTCATCAAAATGTATGATAATACAATAAAGTTATTTTCTAAAAAATGCGTACAAAAAATAATATTTTGCTTAAACTGTTAATGTATGTCAACAATTATATTGCGTTAATCTTCTATAGGGCCTAACAAAAAAATCTATTGTAGTTGCATATAAGTTATTAATATAAAATATCAAGTTTGTTGGGATATATTTTTTTAAATATTTGTATTTATAATTAGACGTGATTTAGCATGTTTGTGTAATTTGTATGAAGATCGACTTCAAGTCATCAAAGTATTTACATAAATAAGGCGAGTAACATTTTCGTATCAACTAAAAGCATATTCATCGATAAAGCGGTAAGAAAATACGATTGTGGAAAATCATAAAAATTCAGTATTATAATCGAATCGTTTATTTCATAGCGCTATATTAAAATTGGAGACATTAAATTATGGATGATGGAAACATCAAGGAAGAAATCGTTCGGTAGTGTAAAAAATAAACATATTTATTATACCTACTGACACTTGACTGGCCTTGTGCTAAAAAGCATTCGCAAGTGAGATTTTGAGAAACAGTGAAGAAATTTTCGTATCTTACTCGTCTAAATATATTACATTGAAAATTCGTAGAAAAACAAATTAACTATCTATCAGCTATGAGCTCAAATTTATAAAGGTCGTTCAAGTTTTAAAAATATTGGACGCGAAAAATGTACGCCGTGAAAAAAAAACAATCCGTTATTTGATATTTGGATTTAGGGAAAGTTGTACTAATTAAGATGTTTTTTACTCGGTAAAAGTACATGGTATATATAATGGTTGAAAATTTAAAGATTTGTGTTATCGAATATTGCGTGAACTAACAGAAAAATCAATATGCTTTTTTTAAACTGTTAAAATTATTCAAAAGACTGCTCACTTTTTTTTAAAGAATGACGTGAACATTTAAAACGTAATACGTACTATTTACGTATTCTGCAACAAAAAAAAAAATCACGTTGAGAATCGCTCGATTTTGATAATAAATTATTTATTACGTATTTATTTTTAATTAATATAATAAGATAAATTTGTTTTCTGAATTAAACATTATATCTATATTGGATATTTTCGTTAAATGTTCAAAATATTGTTATATACATACGAATCCATGAATGGATTGACGTCAGTGATGATAATTTAGAGGCTCGCCTCTTCCATATGTGAGATGTTTTGTGTCGTATTTATTATGCGAGCGGTCGTATTTTTAAGAGCCAAAAGATTCTGCTAAATAACATTTATCATAGAATACGTTGATATAAAATCATACGGCTTATATCAGTGAAAATAGACTGGGTAGTTCTGCCACATCGGGTAATTTTATTTGGATTTGTCCCTTTGGTTCATGCATACTGCTGGAACTGCTATACGCTCGTGAATCATGGCACATGAAAAATCGCTTAACATATTTTATCGGTTTTATCAAGATTAAAACATTATTGAGAAAATAGAATATCAAGATTAAATTAACTCTCAAAACATATACAAGGTTTATAATCACATTGATAATGTCTAATGTTGTTGGTATCAACTTTGTAGTTGGTATTATTGTTTTTTTGTTTGTACGTATTATTTCACTCATATTGTCGTAGGTCGCAAAACCAAAACAATTATGATATATTGAAAGACTGGCTTCGATGGAATTATAATATAATTCAGACAAAACGATTTTTCATAAATCTATAAAATATATTATGTCTATGATTTCAGAAATTAACTAAATGTCGAAATATATGAACATCTAGATACCCTTCCATTATTTAATATTAACGTTTATTAATGAAAGCCAACAAAAATATCTTCTCTGGTTTTACCGTAGAAAGGCGGAAAATTTAAAATGTCAGCTTATTTTGGAATACAGTGTAGTAATTGGAGGTAAATGGCATATATTTTAATAATTTGTCTTCCCAGTGACTAAGACATAAAGCGCGCGAATCGACGCCGGAGGTAATGAGCTTGAAACCCACAGATACTAACAATTCAATGAAATGCAAGATTGGCGACCAGTGGGCTGACAATCGATTCTCGCGAACAAATCTTTCAAGATACATCTTCACTTAGCGGAGATACTTTACTTTATGGGCAGTTATGATTAAGAAATTGAATTTATTGTTTTTTATTTAACCATTTTAAATTAAACTAACGAATTCCTGATGTATATATCTTTTAATTTAAACATAATATATTAAAACACCGATTTTTGTATCAAATCGATTTGCAAAGTATGTTTTTTTAGAAATATCTCTGTTAAAAACAATATTGTTTTAGATTCATCTTTTTCAAATTTGGAATAAACTATAATTGAAGATTGAAAAAAATGCTACTTTTTTTAGATTTTACACAGCATAGCAAGGTCTTTTGGGCGGGCCTGATACTTTGAACGTTATTAACTAAGAGTATGTGCGTATAAATATTATTTTCATACCAAGCAATAAATACTATTAATCTTCAAATTTATTTTTAAATATTATTTTTTGCGCAAACATGGCCATATGATGGCATTTTACACGCTGTAAAAAAAATCTCGATTATTATACGTTGATAACATAATTTGAAAAACAGTAAGAACAGCTAGCTATAAGTTTGAATAAAATTAATGTACTCGTATATAATAAAAACGTCAGTTGGTTAGTTATCAAATCAATGGCGTAGGTACCGTGGAGAAGATGAAATAGTGCTCTAGGCGTACGAATTAAGGGGGCGCAAAATTAGAAAGGATGGAATAAAAACTTAACGTGAGTTAAAAAACGAGAAACAGAAACCGTGATTAAATTTATAAAAAGAAATTAAATCCAAAAAAAAAAATAAGAAATTACAATCGTGTGAAGGATGTTCCCAACAAATTTAAATTAAAAAAATTGGTTAGTACAAATGTCGCCAAAACTTTCTTAATAAACAAGAGACTGGAGCGATTTTACTTACTACATGCCGTTGAATATGTGCTTACATCACTACCAAATTGTAAACCTTTTATGATTCTGATTAACTGGACAATTTACCGTTAATCGCAAAATATTGTTCTCGTGTAATTAATATTTCTTTGCATTTATACAAGAATAAAAAATCAATTCATAGTTTTTTTTCACGATTTTTTAAAAAGATTTCACCCAAACACTTTGTATTTTGTAATCATTACGTTTTTATGTAAAAAAAATAGGTCTCCATTTCAGTTGAATAGAAGTTATACTTTTTTATCTTTTAAGATCAGACCAAAACTATTTGACTGCGTAGCATAAAGATTGGATGGTATTTCTTAACGTTTAGAGAGACAATTTTCACATTGAGTATACGTGTGACACATGTGCATATTGAGAATCGATATAGAATTAATTTTAAATTTAATTTATATGTGATTCTATTTCAAAGCCGTGTACACAATCTTTGGTGGAAAATAAAACGAAAAGTTCAGTGGAAACACGTTAAGGCTTATTACAATAAATGTTATTTTCAATATTGTCAGCAGATGATATATTTTTTTTATAATAATGCAGTTGCATTCCCATTTTACTTTGCATAATACTGGCGATTGAGTGCACGCCGAGTTTGACGGAGGCCAAGGTAAATAGAAATACATGGTAGTATATTCCGAGTAAAATTTTTGACATCTTCTGCGCATCTACGTCACTCGTATGGTGAATTAATTTTGTTATGCCATATATCAACTTATATGCACTTCATTTGCAATAAAGATTTTATTTTAAAAAACAAATATGAAAAAAGTAATTTAAGGCAATAAATAGTTTTATATATTTAGTTAATAGATTTATTTATTTTCCTTTTTTTCCAGTTTATATTTTCTAATAAGGCGGTATTTAAGATTCTTATTTTAAAAAATATCTTAAAACGGAAAAACAATTTTTTTATTTCATATTCTAAATCTACTGTTTCAGCTAGTGTTATTAGAGAATTA
>JAGVSQ010012667.1:0-11501 GCA_022683975.1 Rhyacophila evoluta
TGTTATATGTTCGCTCACTGCCCACATATGATGTAGCCTGAAGATGCCGAAAGGCAAAACTCGGGTCGTGATCTCACATATGGAAGTTTACCAGTTCTAAACAATTTAGAATTACAAATTGATTAGTTTTCTTTCAAAACCATTTCCACTTAATCTAGTTTTTGAAGCCATAATATGTCGGAAATTTTTTTTGAATCTGAAAAATTAGAATCTCGATTTGATCTTTAAACAAACTTCACTATTCAATCAATGAGAATAGCTATTTTCTCAATTATCGGTCTCAAAATTTATTATCAATTGATATCAGTTAAGGTTTATTAATATATTTTAATGCAGTAGTCGGCAAACTCTTGACTAAAAAGAGATAAATATGAGTAACAAAACGTTTTAGAAAAATTTCGAGAGTTAAGAAAATTTCATTTCCTCCCGGGAAAAATTCAGTTCTCTCGTTCTTTTTTAGATCTCGCGATTAAAAAAGTTTACTTCCTGTCGAAAAAATTCAGTTCTCTTGTTTTTTTAGGTCTCGTGGTTAATTTTTTTTCAATTCTCTTAAGAGAGTCGCGAGCCACGGCTTGCCGACCGCGGTCCTAGTGCCACAACAGATGATTTTATGTGCCTATATAATTCATAAAAAGATCTACTATTGAACTTCTCGGTACCCACCCTAGATACAAATAAACTGTGAGCACCAACAGCGGTCTCCATATAGTTTCAGTTAGTAAGAGGTAGGGGGAAAAAAAAATACTTGTAGAAATAATTACAATACATGTTTTTTTTTTAATTTTCATAGTTTATTTATTTAAAACATGAAAAAATAATATTGTATCTTTTCATATATCCTAGATTATTAAAATTATTACAACCACACAGCATATAACATGTCACTAACAGAAGTCATTGGAAATATTATATACCGATTCCACACAGTGGAGCGACTGGCAAAATAAATAATTGACTCCATTTGAGCAACCAGCAAATTCCTCATTTTGAAAGAACCGATAAATTTTCGAAATACAGAAAAAGAGTAAAATTATATGGTACGTGGTAAATTGTTGGATTCACGCATCACACATTGGATTGACCGAGTTATGAAATTTTGCAGTTGAATATTATTTGGGAAAATAAATGGCACGTTGTAATATATTTTATTTTTCATATTTCGGATAAAAATGCCAGTTTAACAGCATTTCTTATCTTTTGGAATATCGTCTTCGAGTAAATAAAGCCGTTAACCATAAAAAATGAAGAATTCTGCGTTGAAAATAAAGGCTCATATCATAATGTACCATTCGTTTGCTGAATGCCGTTTCTCTCGCGCTCTGAAAGATGAATTTTATTGCTTGTTTGTATTTGTATTCAACGTTTTTATCTTTTTTCTTTTGAGAAACTCCTTTATAACGTTGGTTTTATTATAATATGATTACTACAAACATTTTTCAAGCACCCATATTATGAGTTTATGAGGATAATGCAGACATATTTATTAAATTTACAATATTATTATTATGCGGGCAATCTAAATTACGCTCTTTCATAAGGATGAGCTATACAATTTTCTTCATTTTAAACATGGAAATAAAATCCAAAAGTAATAGATTATTTTCTTGAAAAAAAATTTATCTTATTTTTTTATTTTTATTTATTTACCGCATCAAAAACAATTATAACTTTATAAATAAAAATATAAATTTTTTAATATCATTGTTTAGACGTTGATATATTTAAAACATTTTCGTATATATTGTTTAAAACAAGGTACAATTTAAAAATATAATTAGTGGTAGCTGTGTAGTCATTTAATTTATACACGTTTTATCAATTCGAATTAAATACTACACGTAATATATATTGCTACACGTTGTTTGACAAGATTTTTAATCATTCCGTTATCACTTGTTTGAGTGATGATAACAGGGTTACATAAAATAATAAAACCCATAATATACAACTGCTGAATCCATATACATATCAATTAAAAAAAACTTCTTTCGATCGTAGTGTAGTAACTAACAGTGTGGGCAGAGGATTTTGCGTGAATTTTACAGTTATATAAAATAATTATCACTATTCAATAGCTTTTCTGATCCTCTAAGTCTGTATTCAAACATAGTTTTTCTATTAATCCAAAAAAGTAAATATAATAGACACATAACCTAGATAAAGTGTGGATACTGTGGATTGACATAATCAACAGCACTGAAAAACTTGGGTGAATAGGTGAGTAGATAAGGCACACCCAGAGAAAAACTATTTTAGATTCCTGAGGGATCTAAGCTATTTAATTTTCAATTCATTTTTATTCGAGTGTCGTGACTTTAATCTATGTGTTCTACATTTGTCAAACATTACAAATTTCTTTCTTATTTAGTGCTTCTGTTACGGTTATTTTACAAAATAGAATAAAATTTGATACATTCGTACGTAAGATTTTTTTTTTTGATTATTGTATATTCCATAGTATAACTTTTTGTAACGTAGAGAAAAAAATCATAACCACCTTGTGCTGATTCGTTGACAGTGACTTGTTTTTGAAATGAAAACTTTCTGATGATAAGGTAAATTTCGGATCTATAGTTGTCTTACCGAAATTTATCCATTGTACTCGCTAGCAATATTATACCGCATTATTGCAATACTAACCAGTACAAGTTTCCAAAGATGGTATATTTGATTTGTTTAAATGTATAATATTTCAAAGGTATGGAGAAAAAGAGGACATGGAACAAGTTTACTATACTTACTAGACGAAAACTTTTATCCAAAAGCTGTGCCGGTTTATTTGAATCCTCTTTGACAAATAAACTTTGCATATCGACTACTCGTGTACAAGGGATGGTTGAAACTTTCCACTGAGCAAGTCAGTCAATTTGTCTTCATTGAAGTGATGCATACAAACTTTTACATACTTAGTTTTTTTTCATTTGTTTTAGAAGATATCTCATATAACAGAAATTGTCTCTTTATTTTTTATATTTTTCTAACCCCACATGTATCTACATTGTGTGAATACAAGTTTTACAACAATTTATTCGGAAAACTTTTATCTGAAATCAATTTTTTGAAATAATATCTTTCTGAATAAAATTACTTACCTCTCTATCTTTGCAAAGAAATGATTCTTAACTGACAGGCATTCAAAGGTTTTCAAGTTAAAATCTACCTCCTATCATAATGTGAAAATCTATCCTATAACACAAGTCTTGGATACAATATAAGTGCTGCTGTTTCTAGTACTGAAAATCGGGGATAAATCTTTGTGACAAGAAATAGCTGAAAAGTTTCATTATGGACTGTTCAAATTTTTCTAACTGATGGTAAACGGGCATACATATGTCACAAATGTAACGTATCATAGTAAAGTTTATTTCTACAAACCAGTAGTCTTATTTCAGCTTCGGTACATAAATATTCACAACGTGTCTATATTTTTTAAAAACATATTGATTTTTTAAATATTACCAATTAGTAAGTGCAGATTAGGTATTCTGTCAACAATTCATATTTTGATGGAAATTAACTGTGAACGAAAAATTCTTTAAAATATCTAAACTTTTTCATTTGAATTAAGACCAAATCCTAAATTAACACTTATTGAACTTTAGAGAGGTTTTACATATTTTTTATTGATTCAGAAAGCTACAAAATCTATATAAACCCATATGAGTGTTTAAAAGGATCAAATAGTTTATTGTGATTATGTTGAATATTTTTCGGATCCGTATATTTATTTTTTTTAAAACATTAATCTCACAAAATGGCTCTTTAGCATGTTACCAAAATATTCAGGGATAAAACTAGTTAATTCGTAGATTTCTAAATTAATATTATAAAAAACACCATCAGGAAACGGAGTTTTGTCAAATAATTTGTTATTTAGCTAATAAAATTGACCTTATCACAATTAAGTATATTTTATACATCACTTGATTACTGACATTAACTCAAAGAACGCCAGAAAGAAGTCTAATGTCACTAAAAATAACGAGATTCATATGAAATCGAATTGAAGATAATTGTAATCACGAGATGTTGTTGGCATTGAATTATTGGACAATTCATGGAGTAATTTGTCAAGTGTAACACCATTTATTATGATGTTAATAAATATTTGAATTTATAAAGAATTCATTTCCTGACAAACAATATTTTAGTAAATTCTAATATATACCTGTTAAAATAAAATCTCCTGTTCCTTTTCACTGTCAGCAGTGATATTTCTACAATTGGATGTTATTTTTACTTATCTAAGGCAATAAAGTCATAAAATTAACTAACAAAAATGTTAGATCAATATTAACGAAAATAATGAATAAAAAGATGATTATGTTTTTCTATAGATATTTACGTTGTTGTATTCAGGAAGTATTAAAAATAATTAACGGAAAATAAAAAAAAAACATGCTTTTCATAAATCATAATATACTTCCCTCTTCCTTCTTCTCAGGTATGCTGTTATAACATAGTTATCATATGTTCTACTAGACTACCTCAACCTTTTTAACACTATTGGCATAATTGAAAAAATATGATTTATATTAACACTTTGGGTTTTATGTAACGGGATATGTGTGTTCTTCATAACAGCGAGAAATATCAATTTGCATCTTGACGCATAGGTTTTTTTTTAAATTCGTCATGTAATTAATAAGATAATATATTTAAAAACTATTCATTTTGTATTAATTTTAATTAAAACACATATTTTATTTTTTATTTTTCAATAATCATAGTATTTGATTTGTAATATTTTATTTTGAAATAATCATAGCAATTGAAGAAACATAGAAGTATATAAAAAAAAGTACATGTATACAACGGCTGTAAAAGATTTTTAAATACACATTAAGTGAAAAAAACATCATATGTGTAATATTTTATCATTTATTCTTGGAAAATATATTCCGTTAAATTTAACTAAAATTATACATCTTTATACTATATAACGTTTAGATACATCACAAATGTATAATTACTACTTCATTTTTCTAAAGCTCCACTGCAAAAATAACAAAAAGATTAAGTCCAATCATAAGTTTATGTACAATTGATAAAAATTCACACAATAATAAATTTGTTTATTCACTTTATGATACATATACGAATACATGGCTAACATGAAACTTTTGAGAGTAATATTTTCAAGCAAAGTTATTCGACAAAACTAAAAAACACATATAAGCTCCATAAGTTAACATATTTTTGCGTCTTACGAAGTCAAATTAAGTAAGAATTGTCTATTCGATTTGTTCATAAAGCAACCGTTGCAAAAATTGTGTAATAAGTTGTGAAATGAAATCTAGTATACGCATACATGAATTTTTTATAACTTGTTTTTGAATATTTCTGCGAGATATTTTTCAAAATTTTTGAAAATGATTACAATAGATAGTAATTTATAAATTTTACCATCGTATTTGGTATCCAAAATTGAACGATATGTTAATTTGTCAACGTTATAAATAAAATACAAGTTACATCAGTTGATAGATTGTGACGATCGATTGTTTTCCGCATAAAATATTTTACATAACACAATGCATGACTTATTCAATATTTTATTATAAAAGTAAGGCACTTTTAGAGTTATCTAAAGGATAAAGTAGGCTTTTTCGTGATTTTATTTAATTTATTATCAATTACATTTTGTAAATAGATGGCTTCAATCTTAAATAATTTATTTTATACATATTGTATGAATCATGGCACATCATAAAATCATTTTCTGAGCGTTAAAAATATATGCTTGCGCTGCATAC
Source organism: Rhyacophila evoluta (assembly GCA_022683975.1). Lineage (NCBI taxonomy): Eukaryota > Metazoa > Arthropoda > Insecta > Trichoptera > Rhyacophilidae > Rhyacophila > Rhyacophila evoluta. The sequence continues at coordinate 5,757 of JAGVSQ010012667.1, forward strand.
TGAGAATGAGGAGGCTTGATTTTCTCGGAGATAAAATAATGGAGCAGGTTACGTTCTGTTACACTAAAGTCAAGCAACAATGCTGAAAATGGTTGTAAACGTGTAATAAATACCTCCAAAAAGCCTCAATCTAACTTGTCTCTTTTTCCGACCGGAATTTTTGTGGAATACTACCGGGACTCTCGGGATATATTCATAGGAGTTAAGGGATACTCTTATGATTTTGAAGTATGAAAAAAACAGAGCGTATAACAGAGAATATTATTACACCGATGACTTAACACAGATATATTGTATATATATTTTAAGATAACTAGTTTATGGATAAAGAAACATATGCGCACTTTTTCGCTGTATATAATTCTATCACAAACTCTAGTCAGGTTACTAATTGTATTCAACTATCCCATTTTATCCTTCTTTGTGTGATTCATACCATACTTTGTATACCGTCGTTGCTTTCCTCAATGTTTTGAACCTCTCTTGACTCAACAGTACACGTTTTGTCCGCATGACAACTAAAGAGTCCATTGATCAAATGCCTTACATTCAAGACATCCTGAAATATTACTTACGATCATTATATTTAGATTCATAGAAAAATATAAAACTACAACTCACATAAAATTGTTATTGCTGTTCTTGGCAGAAATCAGACAGAATCTTGCTTGTACAAATAAAATATTTCTAGAAAATTTTTATGGTTTATTAAAAATTGTTCAACCCACAAGTTAGAATCTTAAAACGTCACATTAATATTGTTTAAAAATCTATTATAAATTTTGTTGGAATACTGTAAAGAAGGGAAAATCAAGATATCAATCATATTGTTTGGCAGTGTAATCTCTATGCCACTCAAAGATTGGACTTATCGAAAAGTTTATTCAAACTTAAGTTTCAACTGCTTCTTTTAATAAAAGTTTTGTTACAGTCTCCACATATTGCTTTATTTTTAAACGTTAATGTAAATTATGTACTTTGTTTTTGTCAAAATGTGTCAACTGTTTAGCCGAAATAAACATTTTCTAAGGTTTCTTTCAGATGAGTTAAATTTTTAAAAAATATTAAAACATCCCATAATCGTAGTCAAAAAAGAGAAATTAAGTATTTTAAAATATTAAAATTATAGACATAATAAGTGACGACAAGTTAATAAAATCACCTTTTAAATATTTAAATGGGAATGTTTTTACTGATTTCTTTCAAATTTTATGAACAGCATATTAGATGTTTTAACAATAATCGATTAACATATGTTTCAAACAATTCTTTTATTTCAACTATATTTTCATGTTATACTAAAGACAGCAATATCAATAAAAATGTAGTTTTACCAAAAATTCGACACTTTATACTAAATAATCTCAGAAAAAATCAGTCTCCTGCCAAAAACTTTTCTGAGGATTTTAAGCTGGTTTATCTTGATAAGCAAATAATAAATTGTTCAATGTTTTATTAATGCATGTCTTATTATCCTCGAACCTATAAATATTTCACGCTTCTAGAACATCTGTAATTGTTTTTTTTCTTCATAACGATGATATATACTAGATTATTTCGCAATCTATCGGACATGATATTTGAATCGGCTCAGAATAAGCAAGATTTTTAGATTTTTCGTGATCTAATTACTTACGTATTATTGGTTGAATCAAATTATCTTACAAGACTTTTACACGACAGCAAAGCACAACGATCAATTTTGTATTTTCTTTATATATATGGTGGTATTTGTTCTATCTTTAATCTATAATAATTATGCTCGTCTCTGTTATAGCTGGATATTTTTATTTGAAGAACTACTTTACGATTTTTCGATTTATCTTTTGAATGGAAATTATTGAATAATTCTTTACTAAATTTCCCACTGTTTTATTATTTGTGTTACGTTTTTCAAATGGCTGTATTTTTAACTTCATATGTGAGTATTTTTTTTTGTCACTCGTGAGAATAGAGTAGTAAAAATATAATTATTTCAAATATATTCATCAGTTGTTAGGGTAGTCAGTGGTTCCAAACATGTCCTACTATTTCTCTCCTTTTACTGAGTGGCATAATTAGAATGATTGCATTTTTTTTCTATTTTTATGAAAAACGTTTTCTTCTTATTTTAGAATTTATTACTATAATAACTATTAATGAAGAAAATGTTCCACCATATATTGCTTTACATAACTTTAAAATAAAGCCGAGGCTACTATACATGTCACGATGGCAGAGCAACAGCAGCAGAGCAATAAATAGGTGAGTGAGTAAGTTCGGCAGTGCGACAACACATTGTCGTCACAACAACTTGCTCACTTGCTCACTCACCTATTTGCTATTTTGTATTTCTATTGTTGACGCTCTGATGCTGTCGCTCTGTCACCGTGCCATTTATCGTAACCTTAGCCTAACTGTAATAAAATTTTATGAAGTTTTCATTCATTTTGTCATCAGATTTTTTTATATTATTCGGTATGTTGAGATTTATATCATTTCACGAATATTTTTTTCTTAATTTCCACGCATTCACTTTTCGCAGAACGTATACTTTTTGATATGTGTGAGGAATATAAAATTTATATTAATATTCTTTTTACTAACAGTTGGTATTTACCAATATACATAAAGAGAACATAATCTTTATAAACTATTATATAAAATATATTGTTTCTTTCTAGATATATAATACAAATATTTTATTTGAAAATATAACTTATCAGCTAGATATAAAAGCGCATGGCTGAAATTTTATACTACGTCTATTTTAAATGTATGGCATGTGGCTAACATTATTGCATAATTCTCACAATCATTTCATATTTATTCCATTTTTCTATGAAGTTGCAAAAGATAAATAAAAAGGTTATTCTTCAAAAAAAAATCATACAAATGGTAAAAAAAACAAATAGATTTAAAAAAGTTTTAATTGTATATTTAATAATACATTATGTTAACGAATCTCTACCAGATTTTATTTTACATAATATCAACCAACCTTTATTTATTTTTTGTTGTATTTAATTGATTTACTCAACCATAAAAAATCAAATATTTTTAATGAATATATAACTTAAAAAATGATTTATATTTTATTCCAATTTCGAATGCAATATACACAATTTTTTAATCCTTACGAAGTTTCCGACAGTTATGTTCAGTGGTAAACAAGCATTCTTTGAAGCATAGTAATCAAGTCACTCTTAAATTCTTATGAGAAAGCATTTTCTTAAAAAAATATTATTAAAACGATATTATGGTGGAGTGAATTGTATGTCTCCGTAAATTTGTATTTGTTTCTTTTATGATTATTGTGTTATTCATTAGATAAGGCGACAAGAAGTATTAAAATTTTAAGCATTTCTAAATAAAAATCGGATGATACTCCAAACCTTTCCACTAGGTTACCATTCATAGCTAACCATCTATCATCGATACAAAAATGCAAACATGATGAGTACTAAACCTGAAGTATCAAAATAATATGTTTTATTGTCTTTTCGCTTCAATACCAAACAACATATTAATTACTATTAATAAAAACAACTTTAATTTTTCACTCAATTGTTAAGACTTCACGAATTTTTATTTATTTAATAACATTTTTTTCAATCTTTCGGTAAAGCGCTATCACTTTTTCCACGGTTGTAGGCTCTGGAAGCAGCTGATTTTCCTCCGAGCATCCTATCCAGTAGACTTTGCTTTGACTTTCTCCTCACTGTCAGCACCTCTCGACAAAGGTCGTGAAAGGCTTCTCCGACTTGGGTGACCTGTTCAGCTGCAGCGACTTCTGCAAAGCAGCATTCAAAATCTTTTGCCAGAATTTCGCCCTCCTCCAAGCTGACCTGCGGATTTTAATAACTTTTACCTATAGCTAGTTAGACATAACTATTGTATCATATTAATAATTATAAATCTCATACGCTATATACAGCTAGATCATAATAAAAAATATGTATTTTTGAACATTTTCCAATGCACAAATAAAATGTGTAATATGACATAGAGCATGTTGGCTTAACGTTACAAAATACATTGAATTAAATTTTTCGATTAATAAAATCAAATCAAATGCAATTAAGCGATGTTGTACAGTTCAAATCTCGTTATAACGAATACCGATGTAATAATATTTTAGGATGGACAAATAATTTTGTTATATCAAACAAACCTTCGTACAAAATAAACCAAACAAAATATTATTTAAATAAAGTCCATGAAAGCATTTTCATATACGAAAGATTTGTAGGCGACAAACTTACGAAAAGCTAATTTTTATAGCTGAAAATAAGTTCTCTATACTAGGCATAATATAATCTCTATGATCTAATAATGTTTAATTTCACTGTAATTTGAATTTGTAATTTGATCTATATAAAATACAATTGGTACATAATGGTTATTTGAAAACGACTGACATTCTACATTTTCCGTGCTATGCAATGATATTCTGTGGTTCGCGATAACACCGATAAACTCGCACAGCAACCATTATCAACATAATGATATTTGCAAAGGTAAATGAATACAAGATTTTTTCTACAGCATTGGTACGTTAATGATATGCAATGGGCCTTTTTATATTTATTTTCACTGTGGAACCATTATAAATTGAAGCATTCCTAGTCAGGATTTTGAAAAATATCGCTGGAGATAAAGGTTTAAATACGTGTCACTTAGAATAATAGTGGTGTAAATCCAGTTTTCAAGTTTTAAGATAAATGAGGTATCGTAAAAACCATCAGATAAAAGCTAATTAATATTTTTAGTTTTTTTTTATTTATTTATACGAAAGTATATTTTACAATTTTAAGAACAAAAAGTCAACCGTCTCAATACATTTTAATAGTAAACATACTGGTCAAACGATGTTAAAATGGTGATAATCCACTGTAATTTTGAATATGACTTAAATTCAGCAAAGTAGAAAAATGTTTTCTAGAAAGTTACATAGAAATGGATCAGAAAAAAGTATATTAAAAAATCAATCACGCATAATTTCATCACATTTCTCAATCGTGAATTTGTACGAATATAATCCCGTAAATATTGTAAAGGTTTGGTTTCGTTGGAAGATTTTATTTATAAATTATTTACATATAATAAATGTGAATATGGATAACCGAGAGAAATATACGGCAGAAAAAAAAACCATATCTTTTTTCTTTTCATATTTTTTTCTTTCTTGTCTGTACATTAAATTTTGATTTACATTTCTCATTTATGATACCTTTGCAGACCATTCTGCTTCAAATTTTCTCTTGTTATACATTCAGATTTAAAGTTTCTTTAAGCCATCAATATTTTTTCACTAGAAGGCATTGTATTTTAAACTTATTAAAGTTGTGCCCACATGCAGTTTTTTTCTATTGATTATAGAATTTTCGAATATTTTTGATAAAAAAAAAAATCTGTTTAATTTTGTTACCTTGAAAGTGAGTAATTTTTTTGGGCGTTTTTATAATTTACATTAAAAACAACTTTTTGTACACACGTATTTTTTTGATGTTTATAAGTAAGAAAGCGTAATACGTTATTCCAATTATCTTATAGATGTTTGCGACAAATCGTTTTTTTTTTTGTTAATTAGGCCAAAAATGTATGCATTTTGGCGAAAATAGTGTATTAATTCCTAAAATGACTAAACCACATTTTCTATCATCTTCTATTATTTTTCTGCAGATTTTGGAGATACTTCAATGTTGTTCCGAAAATTTTTGTTTATTGTCGAAATATAAAAACAAAAATGTGGGTTTGTAAGAA
>JAGVSQ010012668.1:0-11501 GCA_022683975.1 Rhyacophila evoluta
ATAATAAATCAGTATACAATACAAATAAACAATATAAGGAAAAAAATGAAAAACAGTTCAATTTCTGAAACAAAGAAAAAAAGATTAATTTAATAATACGACACATGTCACTCAACGCGCACGATGCGTTCTCTAGACTGGTGGGAGAATGACCCGAGCTGGATTCGGGCAAATCACTATAAAAAGTTTCGTGTACAATGTGCTCGAACCCAGTTCGGGCAAATCACACAAGTGGTTAAAAGAATTCATATTAAAATATAACATAGAAGTATAAATCAACTATAAAAATAAAAATTGGAATAATTTGTGAAATAAGATGTATTGATTAAGTTGAATGGATTCCATTCCAGAAATTAACAAAGTAACACACGTATAAACTCATCCTCGCCAGGTAATGGATGTCAATACTCGTAGCGGTTTCATTAAGAATAACCATAGCTTTCCGTATTGGCATGTCTACTAACAGGTTAGTTCTACACTTTCGAATGAAAAATAGCTTATGTTTCTAAATACTCATTTTAATTTTTTGTACTATTTCTACAATTTCATTTCAAAATAATTTCTAATTGTTTTGTTATATAAATCATGAAAGACGAATATTAAGTAGTATTTTGTGTCAAAAAACAGATTTGTGTCTTCATTTTTAGCTATTTAGAACTAAAATATTTCATCTTTCAAGTCCCAGACGTATATATAGTAGTACTTTAGAAAGCAGAGAACCGTAGAACAGAGAAATGGTGGCTTAAAAGTGCATCATTTGTAGAAATACAAAGATTGGAACCTCGCACATTTATGTGGAGTACGCATGCTTGTATGATAGTAATTTCTGAATTATGTAATGGCATCTAATTAAGATTTTTCAGCATCTACGTAGGGTTAATGATGCTTGCTTGCTGTTTTACTGGAAATTTTCAAAACGTTTGGCACATATCATAATTAAGCAATACCAAAAATAAAGTTATATATATGCAAATAAAAATACGATGGAATATAAAATTGGTATTTATGAATATGAATTATGTGCCGCATATACCATGTGTATGGACATAATATGGTTTCATAGTTCCTGACGTTTAGTTCACAACTTATTTAACCCATTAAGGAGTTTGGATATAATATTACGTCCAACACTCTTTGTGCTCATACGAATAGGGACATAATTCTGTGTCCAACCATATATCACAGGAACTACTAAATCTACTAAAATAGAGATTGTTTCAATAACTTTTAGATACTTCTGAATACATTTTCGAAAAAGTTAGGATATTACCATATGTCTTATTCTTCTTCCATATCCGAACCTAAATGAAGCATATGGACACCACGTGCCGCCTTCAAGAATCCCTGTCACCCGCCAGTATTCTTGCGTCCTCTCAGGTCATACCTGCATCCCGTGACTCCGCCGAATACATTCTATAGATAGTATTTAGCGGCCTTCTTGGACGGCGACAACCGGTCGGCTTAAAGAATAGGCAGGTCAGGCTTAGATTCTCTTGAGGCATCCACAATATGTGTCTGGGCCAGATCCAGCATCGCAGCTTCACTTTGTCAGTGATAACTGTCTGCGTGGTCCATTCTCTTATCTTTTAATTTCGAACAAAGTCACACCACCATATCCCCACAATCTGCCACAGGCACCTATTCTTAAAGCTTAGAATATGGTTATTTTGGGCCTTTGTTGGGTATCACGTTTTACAACCGTAGAGCAACACTGACAGAATGCATGTATTGAACAGGCGACATTTGGTTTTTATCTTGTACAGCTTGGAGTCCAAGACATTTCGCATAGAATTGAAAGTTGGTCCAGCAATCCCTATTTGAATAGCGAGCTCATTTTGCAAAGTGTCATCTCCCGTAATGTGTACCTCTGAGTATATGAAACTGTCAACATTTTTGATGCTCTGTCCATTGTTAGCCAAGGGATAATCAGGATCCGGGCAGGCATGGTTGCACATAGCGTTCATCTTTTTCGCATTGATTTTTAAACCAGCGAATTTATATGTAGCCTGTTGATTATTACCTGAATAGCCCCAACGGAGTTTTCCAATATGACAGCATCATCTGCATATTCGAGGTTGCATAGTTTTGCCGAAGGAGTAACAGGTATTCCTTGGTCTGGTGCTATCAATTTCTGTAGAATAAAATCAAAGAGTAAGATAAATAAGAACGGAGGAAGAACACATTCTTGTCTGACTCCGGTGGAGACACTGAACCATTTGTACCATACCATACCTTATATGCCAACCAATATGTATCAAAATGAAATGGGCTATGAAAAAATTTACACTTCAAAGGGTTAAGTTGGCAGTATTAGATTTTGACATATATATAGATCGGTGTCTAACAATTTGTATCCATCAGCGAATTTATGCGTGGTATGTATCCATTTATAAGAAAGAATATTAAGTTCAACAAACTAAATCAATAAAGAAGGCTGAGAAATTCAGGCCGATAAAACAATCATTGTTATTATATTAATTTTTGTTCTTCATAATTTTCACGCAAGGTTAAGGTAAAACTCATAAAAATACCCTTTGACCGGAAGTTGGTTTGATACATTAACTCAAAGCTTTACTTTATTGTAATAATTAACAATAAATAATATTTTGTTGATAATTTTTGCTTTAATGATAATGTCTATTTTGAAATAACATCGATGGATATGAACTTTTATACACCGAACTGTGTAAAATTACTGTCAAAAATCCAATACTGTTAACTTAAATAAGTTGTTGTACAAACTGTAGATTGTGGGCTAAAGTGAAATATCGATGTCGTCATTATTTGAAGTCTCAGACAATATTTCTTAAGTTGGTAGCACAAAACACATGCACACACTAATACACTTGCATATTTTGGCATTTAATTTGGCGCAGGGGTTTCCAAGGAAAATCATTTGGTGGACCACATAAAAATGTGTGACTTTTTATATTAAAAATATACCAGAAACATTAAATCGAAATATTTTATTACTTTCAAGTGTGATTTGGTCAAATAATTTGGTGGACCACATACAAATGTACTACGACTTATTTATATTAGTAATAAGCCAGAAACATAAAATCGAAATATTTTATTACTTTGAAAGTGTTATTATTTATTACTTCTTATTTGGAAAAAAAATAAACATCCGTGGCAATATCAACTGAAAAGTTTTGTGAACAAAATTATAAAATGCGTGTATTTCAAGCTTTGAACATAGCTTACATCTCAATGAAAATCTATATAGAAAAAATTGTAAATTTGGAGGCACACATTTGGCTTTTGTATTGAATGGATTTAGGAAATTGGTTTTGAAGTTTAAATTGAAGTTTTTCTCACGAATTTTGGTCTTAATTTTATCAAAATTCAAAATGTATTGGGAGTTGAAGGCCTCAAAAGGGCCATAAAAAGCATTAAATTGGACCAAATGTGCTCCGCGGGCCACAATTTGGGCATGGGTGAAATAACGCATGTGGGCATGCAGAGCCCGTTATTACCGAAACCCGCCATAGTTGAAAATTTTAAATACTTCACGCGCACCCCAAAATTCTTAGGGGATACATTGTATGTTACCAATAATACAAAAATTTATTTGAATAAATTGTTACAAACCTGTGCGTTGTTTTTATTAATTAACATTTGTCATTTGGAAGTGTGCGTAGAGAAATGTCAATGTGACAGCGTGCGAATTTTTTGAAACGCCAATGCGTGTGAGTGTATGGGTATGTATGTGTGTTTTGTGCTGCCAACTTAAGAAATATTGTTTGACACTTCAAATAATTACGACATCGATATTTCACTTTAGCCAGGTTATGTTATATGTGCAGCTATTAAGCTACCTTCTATGACACTAGTGTTCAATTGGTATAACGAAACAATTAAACAAAGCTGGTTATCTCTTAAGATTAATGTAGCCGAGGTAGATTCAGTGAGATGTCATTACTCTTATTAAACACTGCAGGTTCCATTCATTTATTCCATAACTTTTAAGGCAGACCATTTCATATTTTTTTTTCTGCAAGGGGCTCTATGGAGACGGACATGGTTATTTTATCTATAAAAGTGTACAAAGCAACGTGATTCTAAATGGTAGAACAATTGATTGGACGCTGAAATGTACGTTGATACCGTAAATACATTTTTGAACGGAAATGTCAAAACTGACGTTTAGGTTAAGTGTTGCAATTATAAATTGTCGATGTCTCTTTTTCTTGAATTTTTACTAATAGGAGAAAATAGCTAACAATTATTGTATTCAGGAAGAAAGTGTTTTTTCATCAGTAAAAAAAGAATCTAATTTTTTTAACTTTTTATATAAACGTATTTATATTGTAAAAAAACAATATTATTTTCTGAAATTGAATATTATACAATAAAAGTACGTAGTATTTTTATTCAGCTTTAAATGCTTTTTTACAGAATATTTGTTTTTCAAATAGGCCATTGTCTAGGTCTAGGATTAATATTTCAAATACTTTAGCCAATACTATTTTTATATTGCAAAGAAGTAAAATTGCCATAACTAAAAAATTACCTGCCTAATCCAATTTAAAAAATATGGTTTTCATATTTGTTAATTAGGTAGGTACTATGTTATTGATTAGTAAGAAAAAAGGAATCGCTTCTTTTTTTGATTTAATAGTGTTGAAACTGATTTCTATATATTCCATTCAATATGTTTTCACTTGTTGAATTTATGTTTTGTGTTAACGTTAATGTAACATTTTTTTGCTTGTATATAGGTGTATCAAAAAAAAAAAATCACCTAGTTGTCATTCATAATTTAATACTTAATCGTCTTGATTGAAGTTTCTTTTCCCGGTAAAGCCAAAGGTGAGCGAAGTCGAATGCCACAGTTGTTAAAATATAAGACTGGATGCCCAACAGCTTGAGCAATTGGCTGACAACGAATTCTCGTGAAAAAATGTCTCAAAATAAGTCATAATAATCTGGATATTAATATTTTCCATTTCTAGAATAGTCATCTTCATAGAGTTATGGCTGATATGCAACATTTTTGGAAAATAAAACACCAACTTCTTTGCAAAGAAAGCATTTTTAATAAAGAAACATGTTCTCATTCCACAGTGGTAAAATTGGTAATCCTCACCCACATTCCCACACCCACAGCTAATTTTTTTCATTCCATTAAGCATTTAATTTGGATTTATCATATTATCACATATAAATTGGATCCAATCTGTTTTTATATTTTTGTAGATGTCAATTGACCGATGTCCTCTTGTTTCATAATTTTATGACCTATCTTACCTTTATTTGTTATTAGCGCATATTACTAAAAAATATAATGAATATGTTGAAAAGTATATAATTATGTTATATTATGTATAAATGTATCAAAATATCCACATTTATTAATATCTGGATATAAAGTTTTATTACAAAAAATGATTCTTACCATTTGACTGATTTTATAATATATAGAGCCCATACTATGTACTTTTTATTACCAACGTGTTGTGAACCACTGTTTTAAGCCATGGAAACATTTTTGTGTTTCTTGTGTGATGTCATCTGATAATAAAACTTCCAAAAACAGAATTATGATATTTCATCATTATGCTACCCATCCAAGCTGTTTATGGCTGTTGCTATGGTTACAGTATTGCAACTACAATGACATGTCATTTGAAATTACAGTCTTTGTCGCACATTCCTTAGATTTCATACAAGCTGGTTTTAGTAAAAATCAATACAATAACAGTTAACATAATAAAAATTTAACAAATGCAGTGTTATATAGATTAAATTAATTACATTTAATGAATCTTTCTCATTGTTATGATTTGATTATATAAAAATAAAATATTTTTAGTGGGTTAGAAATGGTTATATAAATTCAAAAGTGATAATTATACATGGTACAATATCATCGGTAAGACTTTATAATGACTAATAAAATAATGGTTTCCTGAATTAAGTGTCAGTAATAGTGTGTAACTAATTTTTAAGACTTTAATAATATTTGCAATGAATGAATTGTATTAATCTAAAATGAAAATATAAGGAATAGAAGATGAAGTCAACTAATAAAACTGTCCATGCCTCTAAAATGGGTATAGAGAAAATAAATGATGATAAGAAAGTGCGCAGAATTAAAAATTCTATTTCTAAAGATATAGCAAAACGAGAAATTGCATCTAGTGACAAACTTAATGCAACGTCGTCATCTGTAATAAATAATGTTCCAGTTAATGTTACTAAGAAAATAGTGAAAGTTGATAACACGCAAAAGGCTGTTAGTGATAATATAACGAATATACATATTGATAAAACAAAAATTCGCCTTCCACAGAAAGATTTAAGCAAAGTTATTAGTAAAAGTTCCAAAAACGAAATCTATAAAAAAAGTACAAGTGATTTAAAATATGTTAAAAGTATATCTTTATTACCCTCAAAAGGCAGTGTGTCTGAACGAAGATTAGTTGTATCTAATCCAATCAAACCAAAACCTATTTCAAGAGCTGTAGATAATAATATAATAAGAACCAATAAAATATCAAAAAAAACTGCTGAACTACCTCCAAAACAAACGGTAGATAATTTTAAATTTGATAAAAAAACAGCAGACAGACCTGCAAAAACGATTCCTACTAATGTCACAGTAAATTCACCTGTACATAAGAGGTCTGAGAATTATATTGATTTTGAAGAATCCGTATCTCTAAATTCAACATCGGACACAATTTTCGGTGATAATTTACAAGATTCTGAACAAAAACATAATGATTTTCAAGTAACGGATGAAAATAAATCTAAGAAACATCAGAGATTTCGAACAAGGACCTTAGAGTCACATGAAGTTAAATTGGTGGGAAATCCTGAAAATTTGGAAATTAATGCAATTGGCATGAAAAGTTTAATGAGTGGTGTAAACAATGCTGTAAAACCCATCATCAATCAACCTGAATCATTTTATGTTTCATTAGATGAAAAAAAATTGTCACATGCAAAGAGTCCAGAAATTTTACACTCTCCCGGAGATAACAATTCTGTAAGCTATGATGATGACTTTGAGTCATATGAATCAGATTTCGAATCATATAGTTCAACAGCTAGTATCAAAATTAGTAACACAAGCAACAGAAGCTCTGATAATTCTGAAATAGAATCTGATAATACGAATGATAATGAGCCATCCAAAACTGATATAAAAATATTTGAATCTCTCAAAGAAGACGAGAAGCATTTGGATTCAGGAAACTATGACCTTCGAGATGTGAATTCAAAGCCAAATAGCGTGGGAGTACATGTAATGGACAACCCTAATACATTAATTCAAGATAACTTGAAAAGTGCAGATTCGGGAAGACATATATCTTATACTGATGAAGGATTCGATGAAAATTCTGGAGGATTTTCATCTACATCGATACTATCAAAGCAAGAAGATCAATCAATGCTTGAAAATGTGTTTGATATTAGTAGTCAGTTTTTTGATAAATCCATCAAACACCAGAAAGATGAAAAGAGTAGTAGAAAAAAATTAAGAGTAAAAGAACTGCTAGGCTTGATAACATTAGACACTGTTAAGTATTCCTTGTTTGATATGCCTCCTATAGCTTATGACATATTCATGAAAACATTTGGAAAATCTAATTCAACTCAGGGATCATCACAAACAAATGATGATAATGTAGAAGAAGCTATTCAAACAGACTTTACTGATTATAGTAATAAGTGGACTCAATATCCAATAGACTTTTCAGAAAATGAAATTACCCTTATAAGCAATAACGTTATTGGAAATGACAAAATAATTGATAGTAACATAAATATGAATGCAATATTACAGAGTATTTCACATAAACAATCAGTGAAGAATTATGAAAAAATAAAGTTTGTTAAACTATTATGTCCTTTGCAAATTTATTGCAAACAGCGAATGGGGTGCAGCATAAAAGATCCATATACAAAAGAAGAAATTGATAAAAAAATTATACTTGGATATAAAAGTTTATTTTCAAAGATGGCCAAGTTTGTACGAAAAACAGGAAATATGATGATAAGCTATTTAAATGAAAAATGTCACTCTCTTGATTCAGGTGCAAAACAAAAATCTGAATTCCCATTTAGTAAAAAATATATTACTCTTTTGCCCCACACCTTTGACAATGAAATTCTAAAAGATCGTCCTCCAGCTATATTATCATTTTCAGAAAATAGCGTGAACTGTTTTTTAACTGTGCATCATGAAAAAAATATTACAACTGAGTTACTTGAGGCACCAGATTTGAAAAAAATATTTTACATGAGAACATTAATATGTATCTGGACTTGGCAAAATTGTGCGGCTACTACTCCTGTTAAGGTATTGGTAGCTGTAGAAAGTATAAATTGCTGTTCGATGAGCGGTGGTCTCACTGGTATAGTTGTCTCTGGATCTGAAAATGGGTAATATCATTGATTAATACAAATTACCTATGATTTAATGTAGTAATTAGTTGAATAGTCATAGAAACGATGAATTCTTGGTAATATTTTAAGAATATTATCAACTAACTTACTTCTATTATAATATTTAATATTTAATTGTATTACCATTGAATTCAGGTGTAATGAGTACCAAAGGAGACATTGATTGCATAATGTAACTGGTGTATAGAAAAAGGGTTTGTAAACAGACAAAGACAATACTGTAATTGTTTTTAATCTTACAAAGAATCATACTATGCAAAAAGTAACCATTTGTCTTAATCCTCCTTTTAGTGATACTCATTGTTTACAATATCTGCAATTTGACTGAAAAATAGCTTTCCTATGGTTTCAATAGTTACACATATATTTCTCAATTATATGTTGACGAATTTTTAAAATGTTTAATTGTATCAATATTTAAATTTGATTTCAGAGTTGTTTATGCATGGGATTTAAATGAATCTGATAGTGGGGAATCATTGATATCAAAACTCATAGAGGAGGATAATTTGCTTAATACCCATGGAGACAAATTAATATTAAGTGAAAGCGCTAAGAGCACAGAATGGCTCAACAAAAATACCAAAGTGACTGAAGTATTACTGAGGAGTTGTTCTTTTAGCAATTTGAATATAAATTCAATAAACAAAACTACTTCATGGAATGGACCGATAGTTGATATTATTTTTCTAAAATCTGTGATGTCAAATAGTGTTGAATTTGAAAAAAAAAAATAAGTTCAATAATCAGGCTAGTATTATATAATTGTTATCTTTTGAAATCTCTTTTTGGTCTATCTTCCGTTTTTATCATCAATAACAGCTCGAATGATAGAAAAGGTAGTGATGTTTCTTTTATTAGTTTAACTAATATAACATCTGAGTTAATCATTGAAAATATTTTATAAAATAAATTTTTCCACTACGCTTTACATACTGTTTACATTAAAGTTTACTGGTAAAGTATATGTTTGGCTGCTGAACCATCATTTTTTGTGCTCACTGTTTTCAATCATGTATGCTAAAATTCAAACTAATCTTATGTTAGAGATTATATTAATTGATGGAAATTAAAATGAGAATATGCTATAAATCATAATCTCCATCTGTCAATAGGTTTCAACACTGCATCGATATGGAATATTGACGATTTGGACTATTATTAATTCAGTGCCATTGAATGTTGACGATCTAGTGTCTATGGATAGATACTGCTCAAATCTTGTTCTTCATAAAAGTTATGTCATTGATATTAGAAAATCACTTCAAATGAACAGTATAGAAACTTCATTGCTACAAGCATCAGATTCAACTAACAATAGCAATAGATTTTCAGAATTTGACCTGATTACTGCACAAAGAAGAAACTCTTTGAAAAAAGGTGATATCACCACGCTTTTTAGAAACACTATTGAAATGAATAATCGATTGACAAATAAACTGATGTTTGAAAAAGATAAAATGAAGATTTCACTTTTTGGGCAAGAGATAAAGAATTCAAATAAAGATTTTCTTGAGGTAAACACAAAGAAAAAGTTGGAATCAGATTTATATGATGCGATTTCTGTAAAAGGTGTAACAGATTCTGAAAAAATGTCAACTTGTACATGGGATAGAAATATAATTTGCTCAAAAGTAAAATATTTGATCGATAAAAATGAAACTGGGCATTTTTTAATTGCTTGCAATGGAGGAAAACTTGTTCATCACTTACAATCATCATTGCAAAATAAATCATTTTTGTTTATGTGTGGAGGTGAGTACCAATTTATTAAATGTATTTAAAAATGCAAATTACAGCTAATTTTTATGTTATTTAGGGAACAACCTTGAAGATTTTTACTATTCATTCAATGTAATTTTGTGTCCAGTTTTTGAATATAGTCAAATAATCTATTACAAATCATATTTACTGGCGAGCATGAATAAATATTTGAAATAGTAAAACCTTTTTTACATACATCTTGGAATAGAAGTATATAATATTATTATTTATAATATACAGAGTAGAAAAGAAAGTTGTGACAAATAATGTATGCAAATCTTTGCGCTGTTCATATTGAGTTTATTAGTATGAAATATTATATTTTGCTATGTTTATTGCTGAAATATTATACTGGATGTCAATAAAAATAGATTATGCAGTAATAATAGCATGCAGAACATTATATCAGCAATTTTCGTACATCAATTATATTTTATTTTTTAATCAATTTGATGAATAGCTTACTGGGGTAAAAATTGTGAGTAAATATTCTTAGCTTATGAGTAATTACTATTTGTGAATAATGAAGAGTTTCAATTCAATCTTTTCAGTAGGTTTGGCATTTATCTTGCAGTAAGTCAACTTGGTATTCATGTTGCACATTTTTGTGTTAGACAAATGATATTTTCCAATTATTGCATATGTTTCGTAGTAAATCTTTATTTGGCTTAAAAATTAATTATACTGATTACATTACAATGGCGGTGTATTATTTACAATATTGAAAGGTTGCCACAGAGACATTCGGTATTACTAATAATTATGGTGCATGTAACTTTCTTAACAGTTAATTTATATGATTATAAAACATTACTCATATTATTAATAAAACATGTGTGATGTAATTTACTATATTATTATGTGAACATTTTGCATTGCGTTTTTTCCATGTTACTTTTTGTCCTCCATTTTAATTTCTGCTTAGTGAAACAATCTTTCGTATCGATTTATGATTCAATATTTTCATTTACACTAATTTCTTTATCAGACTGGTTATAATATAATTCTCAGATATATAATTTTTACCTTACATATCGACATCCCAAAGCTCTAGCACAATCAAACGGACTAATGTACATATTTAATGACATAGCTGTCATTATATACATTAGTCGACTTGATTGTAAGGAAATTTATGCAAACCTAAAAGTCCTAATATCTCAGAACATGTTTTTTCAAGATATCCCACTGTTGCTTTGGGACGATGATTAATGCCTTATATTATGGTTACAATCAAAATAAAGATATATTTTTAATATGTATATTAACACTTGGCCTGCGGGACCCGTAATATTACGTGATTGTGTACTCCAGCG
>JAGVSQ010012669.1:0-11500 GCA_022683975.1 Rhyacophila evoluta
CTAGCCGCGCACGCTACCAACTACGCTAACCGGGGAGACAAATTTAATTAGCGGTGTCTAGATGAATTATTATAATATAAGTCAGATTTTACGTTCTAGTTCTCAATGAGCGATGTCATATTTATAATAATTGATATATGTGTATCGCATTTTTCTGAATAAAAATTATTGAAGTTGAATTATCAGCGATGAATTCTCGGCGGTTAACGTTTTCAAAAAATAACCACATAGTCATATAGAGCATTTTACTATCTAATAATATTTAATTCATATATTATAAAATATTTTTATAAATTACACTGTAATTTTTAAACCGTTTTTTTATCATTATTTATCTTGTTAAATTATGATATGTATATTTGAGTGATAAACGAACTTTTCTTATCTTTGTGATATATTACAAAATAGGGATAACACGTTCTCTTGTTATAAACTACTAAACGTATGAGCAAACCCGTTCTAAACATATGGTACCCAGTTTCTCATACCATTAAACGTGTCCTTTGTCATATAATGCTGACCATTGATATTGAAGCTTTTTAATAAAAAGTTTTTTTAGATTCCTAAAGTTATTATATTTCAGCTATTTAGTTATTATATATTAGTTTAACATAAATCTTAGATTGAATATATTGAAAAGTTTATTTATACTTAAAATTCAACTGTCTCTTTGAATTGAGATATTGTTAATTTTTATACATATCGATTCATGCATACAGGCTTTAAATATTTAAAAAAAGTTTAAATGTAAATGTAAATTATATACTTATTTTTCAAAAAAATGTATAATTTGTTTTAGTTAGCTTAGATAAAAATATCTCAATTTTCGGTTGATAAGAAATAATACCTTTAAATAGTGTTTAATTTATATTTAATGCTCCAAAACGTGTCTAAAATAAAAGCTGACAACAGTTTTATTTTTATGAAAAAAAAAATAACTTGTGAAAAATTTAATCAAATAAAATATATTCTTAATTAATTTTTCAACCGAGTGAATGATAACGCAATTTATTTGTGAACAATTGTCTATCTGAAAGTAAATGACTGCATTCGAATAATAAGTATTGCATAAAAACTCTTTTTTTAAGACGGCGCATTAATTTTTACTACTTGAATATATAATTTTAAATATTTCTTTAAAGATTAAAAATCTTTTTAGTTGTTAAAATTTATAACATGAGTTGCTTAGAAACTTCGCGTTGAAATATTTTATTTCGTCAAACGCTAAAGCAAATTGTTTCATATCACTGTCACAGAAATGCTAGGGTATATTGCAAATATGATAGCTACGCACCCAAAGTCCTGTGGTCTACGCCGAACCGTAGAGGTAGATTCTACGCCATAGAGCAGGGCTCTACGACGTATCGTGCGACCGCTGGCTACGTGATACTAAACTAATAAACTAATCCCCAGCATTCATGGACTTCTACTCTCCTGGCATTTGATAATAATTTATCAAAATTTATTTTCAATATTTATTTTTTCACATTAATAAATGAATTTCAAAATATTTATATCTCTAGTTTGCTTGACAAACATTAATGTATGCTCATATATTCCTATAGTTTACGTCGGATCAAAGATATAGTATTTAAACGTCTTTTATAATCGTTACTTATGGGATACCTTCCTATGATATTAATTCCTGGCTCTACGGTTGTCTGGTCTTCTGAAATTTGAAGATAACTCAAATGTAAATTTTAATTGTAATAGAGATTTAAGTAAATTAAAATTAAAATTATACTGTGTTAATTACTCTAGAATTTGACAGTTTTCATTGTTACTGGTTGAAATATAATATTTAGATTAAGTTTGAGCTGACATTAAACTTTTAAGAACAAAGCACTGGACAAACCGTATTAAATATTCATTCCGTCCAAACAAATCAAATGTGAAGACTTATGATTTCAAATTTACAATAGAGTTATGACTTATTTATTATATACACATTACGCTATTTTGTGCGAACAAACCATTAAAATACTATCACAATCCTGTAGAAATAATTGTATGGAATATTTTAGATGTGAATGATTTTAGCTTGCAGTTGTATGATGATTTTCTTTTTAATACAGAGGAATGGGTGGGTTGTGGATTGAGTGATTTACTGACAACCAATTCTTATGAAAAGTAAATTAAGCGAAATGTTGTAGAAATTTATACTATCGATATCCAAAGCGAATATGGTTATGAAAAAACTTTCAAATATTTTGCAATAAATAACTAGTACTATACTTAATTTTCTTTTAATATTTCATACTTTTATATAATACAATTTTGATCAATTGCTACGAAACTGAATAAAAGTTGGTTTAATAATAGTCACATAGATAGCAAATATAAATCTTAATATACAAAATTTCTATCAAAGTTTTGATGCTGAAAATTCTCGTATTGTGATATTTTTATCGTCATATACGTTTATTATATAGTTACATTAAGTATATACTAAGCTTTTACTGTGAACGTGGATTGGTATGAGATCCATTCTTCGCACGCTGGCTCGCTGCCAAGAACTTTAAAATTGACAATATCCTATTTATACAATTTACGACAAAGTTTATTGCGCCATTGATAGATGAAAGCATTTATCAATTTATGATAGTTTGGTTATTAAAATAACGTACTTACTTATACCATTCCGCTCCCGAATTGGCGTATATGAATTTGCGCAGTGTGAAAATATCTACTCGGAAAGTGGAATATATGAATCTCCGCAATGTGATGGCTTCTTGACAGACTATTTTTCACAAGAAATGTTTGTCAGATAATTACTCAATTCAATGAGTATCCAATATTACATTTTTAGATTATGAAAAATCTGGCAAATGTAGTAATCAAACCCGCATTTCCCGAATTGCTATTCGCACACCTTGACCTTTACGCAACCGGGGAGAAAATAAATAAGTACCTTAAATCAATCAATCAAGATTTTTTGGAATTATTAATAAACCAAAAGGACATAGAAATAGATTTTATTATCAACAGCTTTCAAATATTTCAATATATGTATTTACTTTTGAGTAATATAATTTAAAATATTCAAATAATCAACTACTCCAATGTTTTATATTAATTTTAATTATGATTTAAATTTGATTTAGATTTAACTGTGGATTAATTTTGGCTGTTAATTGGTCGAAACTTTTAGAAAATTCATTGAATTTGAAGTAATTTTTATAATGAAGCAAGTATGATTAATTTAATTAGATATCTCTTGCTTTATCTTTGCATTTATTTCTTCTAAGTCTTATTTTTATAATATGTTGAGATACTATTTAAGTATTATTGTTTCTGAATATACTGGACTTTATTGAATGTCTGAATGGAAGCTTATTGATATATGTTTCAAAATATGTGTTAGACTGCTTCAAATTACGTGGTATCTGGTATTGGATCAGACATCTTCTGTGAAATGTGAATTCATCCTACCTCTCACACTATAATTTATCCCATAATAACGAACTAGGGTTGCTAAAAACTGCATGTAAAGTATTTTGCATATGCATTTTATTGAGTAGGCAAGCTTAAATGGATGTTTATATTGTGGTTGTAGTATTGATACAGAAAAAATTACTTATTCGAAATTTACAGCCTTCTACTTAAGGCTGAAAGTAATATATATTTAAAAACATGTGATGAAGAAGTATTCTTGTATTTGATATCGTCGTATTACTGGCAAAAGACGTTGAGAGGAAAAAGTGAGTTTTGAAATAATCGAGTATTAATGTTTGAGTCTTTCTGTTTAACAGATTTTACGACAATTTCTTAAAGTATAATCATTATACCTTAAGAAATTGTCGTAAAATATATTTAACAGTGAGACTCAAATATTAAAACTCGATTATTTCAAAACTCACTTTTTCACTTTAACGTCTTTTGCCAGAATACGACGATATATTAAAGTTTCAGATATAATTAATTATCACAATAAATATTTTTATTTTATTATGTCCACTCCGTATGTGGAGCATATGGATCTTCACAAAGTGAAGAAATGTCTTGACTATTGGTTGTTGGATAATTACTCAACTCGATTACATCTAGTCTTGAATTTCCGATCTGTTTTTAAAATTCAGCAGGTGTAGAAATCAAATCCGCACTACCCGGATGCAAGGCGCGCACGCCAATCTTTCGTCTACTGAGGAGAAAATAATTTTGCCTGATAATTATTTATATTTATAGTCACCAAACCGATTATTGGTAACCCTGTTTTAGAAACCAGCTGGAAGCCGAACCCTTAACATTCTACAATCTATACATAATACTATATTGTTATAAGAGCTTTTGAGGAAGCTCAGTCTAACCAATATGTATAACCGGAATGAGTAGATTCCTACTGAAGTACCAGACTGCCCGCGTCCGTCCACTCTGCGGTCGTCCGGCGCATAATTGCCTAAGTCTGGTGGTAGACGACTTCCAGGAATGCCATTCGAGTCCCAATAAGGGTGGAGCTGTTATTGATAGCTAAGTCGTTAATCGTTTTACGGTGTAGTGCGTTTAAGGAATGAACTGACGAAGTTACGTATAATAAATTTTTTTTTTTTAATTTTCAACCTTTTAATAATTCATATTATTACAGTATAATGCTAATTTATTTTGTAGTTGTTTAAACAGTTTCTTATTTAGCCAAAAGGTTGGCGTGCGTGTTTTGGAACCGGAAATTATGAGTTCGATTCTCATAAACGCTGGATTTTTAAAAATTCAAAGATTTAGATTTAGATTCAGTGGGTTTATCAATTGGTTGATAGTCGATTCTCGTGAAAAAATATTTGCTTAAACATGTCTTCATATTAGAGAGATCTATTTGCTTCATTTTTGGAGCGAACATAATAATAAATTCATACTCGACTCATTCTATATATATATATAAAAGTAATGGGTAACAACATTGGTTGAGAAATAGATTGTCAACCAATACTCAGAAAAAAGTCATTTTCACATTGGGAAGAGTCAAATACTCCATTTCTGGAGTGAAAATCTACATACTGTCTAAATCATTGCAACTCAAACTGTAGATCGCAATCTCCTTGGAGGCCATAATTTTATCAGAAACATCGTTTGAAAATTTTTGATTGCTGATTGAAACTCATTAAATTTATTTGGATTTTGTTGTTTTTTTTTTGACAACTTTTTTACATTTTTGAGGGACTGCGAGATGAAAACGCTTGGAAAGCATCCATATATTGTACTTTTTGAGTGGATATGGTAAATATGTTTATGGGAAAAGTTTTTAAAAAATATGGGTAAAATTCTTTGTTACTTATAGTAAATTCGTGATATAAATTATAGTATATAATTATAATTTTTCTATTTTCTGCAATACAGTTTGTTGATTAATATAAAAGCCTGTTCTAAAATTGTAGAGTTATTATAATCATCTAAAATGTCATATTATTTAATAAGATAGACGGGTTTGATTTTAATTACGGTTTTAGTTCATTTATGTGATTAATATCAAAATATTCTAAACAGTCTAAACCAATCGTTGAAACTGGTTGCCTTCATTCGTGATCTCTCTTGATTAGGGTACTATAACACAAGAAAGGTGTTTTACACCCATATTGCTTTTAATCCAACGCCGTGCAGAGATAGGAAATAGTGGAAAATGCCAATCGTAACTTCTGTTAGCCGGATTCATTGTCAGGTTAATTAACAACGTCCGGGTATTTATTTTTGCCGTTCGATTGTTATCGGAAAAGCTTCCACTATTTGCTCGGATAATTAAAAGTTCCACGTACTATTCGAGCTTTGCAAAAAACGTAGAAGTTTGCCGTACTATTTTTATGTCTCCCCGATATTATACAGGTTAGTGTACTCGCCTCGCAATCCGAGGAATGCGGATTTGATTTCAAAAAACGCAAAACTGGGCGTTTATTGAGTTGAAAAATTGTCTCATAAACATTTCTCGTAAAAAATAATCTAATAAAACGTCTTCACATTGCGTAAATCCATATACTACACTTTCAAAGTGGATCTTCTCACACTGTGCAGATCTATAGGCTTCACTTGGGGAGCAGATATGGTACAAAAAAAAATGCTTGTGCTCAGCAATGATAAATTTGATGTATTTATTTCGCATTACTGAAAATCAGAAAGAATCCAGAAATATCCTTAAGCAAAACTAAAATAAAGTTCAGTTACGTGCGAAATTCCTGCCTTTTCTTCAAACTATCATAATTTAAGTGTTTACTATTGGAACTGGATGTCAAATGTGCTAAACAATTGTCTGAAAAAATTCTCATGAAAAATATTCTGTCAAGATGCCTTCATATTGTGGAGATCCATATACTTCAATCTTTGAATGGATATCTACACACTGTGACGATCCATACGCTCCACTCTGGGAGCAAACACGGTATAAATATGTATAGAAAATATGTTATATGTTCGCTCACTGCCCACATATAATGTAGCCTGAAGATGCCGAAAGGCGAAACCCGGGTCACTAACAGTGATCTCACATAAGGAAGATTACCAGTTTTAAATAGTTAAGAATTTAAAATCAATTTTCATCAAGCACCATCAGTCAAAAATATTAAGTATCCAAAATAGTTTTTAAATTGTAACAGTAAGTTATATATGTTTTCTAATGAAAAAAAAATTATTCAACCGTATAAATAAAGAAAAATTCATTAATATTGAATCTAAATTATGCGTTGTTACTGTGAAAATTATAGCAAATAATAGATACAAAGGCATTTAATATATTTTTTTTCAAGCTTTATTGCATGGTGGTCAAAACATAACAATCCTGATAAACGTACTGACCATACAAATTTATTCTTAGTTTTTCACTTTGGGTCTTTACTGTCCGGTGTGTGTATATATTCTATACACGAAAAAAAATATATTTCCTTTCATAAAATCTCCTTTTAGTAAAGATTTTTTTAATAAAATACCATTTCTATTGATCGCAGGCCTTCGAAATTTCAGTAATAATTTTCCGATTTCGTTTGAGGACAGAATCCTCAGAAAGGACGAAAGTAAATTGCTGTATTATACAGGGTTTTTCGACTGGCAATATTTGTGTGAAGCAAGCGTCAGAGTATACGCAACAATGGAACTCAACCGTTTTATAAATCCCTCTACCGCCCGCGGCGTGCCCACGTCGCTGGGGTTTGTATGAAAATATTTACCTCCTCACTTGCGATGCTGCCCTGATATTCGTTCATAAATTCAGTGCTGAAAGAATAAGATTTCTCCTGTGACAGTGCAGAGATTTTCAGGATTTTCAAATTGGCTTAAAATACTACCTAAGAAATCGGTAACATCAGCTGTTTTGCATTCCTAAATGTAAGACTATCATGCCAGTAGTGATACCTTGGATATTGATATCTTCCACCTAGATGAGAGTGAGTTTAGGTGGATGCTATTACATACATTATTAGAACAGGGTCTGTCTACCTTACTTGGTAAACACTCTTTTCTTTCTTCTGTATGTACATACATGTTAATTCTTTCTTTATTCTTTTTTATATCTTAATATATTTTTAATATCTTTGTTATAATCATATGTATATCGTCTTGTTAATGTATTAAACGTATGATTTTTAATGTTACAACACATATAAAAAAAAATTTAAAAAAAATTATGCTACCACGATAGTGTAAAGAATTGTTTGTCAGAGAATAAATTCTTCAACTCCAGTCCAGTCGTGCATTTTTGGGTTATTTTAATTTAGCAGATGTGTGAATCAAACCCGCATTCCCCGGATTGCTCGACGCGCATGGTAACCTTTACACTACAGGCTACGCTGTGCTTATCTATCAGTTATTTTATTCGTATATTCTTGATAATAGTAATTACGTTTTTTTTAATATCATTTTATTTTTTTTATTTATAATATTCTGTGACACTATTATTGAAATTGTAAAAGTGTTTCATAAATTCGCTTAAATTTATTTATCAGAGATAAATGAATAAGTTTGTAATTTTAACCCTTTATTACCAACGATACATCGTGTTCATAAACAAGCTTGGGTGAATATTATGATAATCTATAAAATCTTTGGAAATTTATGAAACGACATTTCATAAGGTTAATCGTTTAACCCTAACGTTGCCTAAAGTTGGATGAATAGCTGCAATATCTATAAATTTAGCAATGCTTCGTTGGTGAATTCTCGTTGAAACCCAGGGGAGAATATTATATAACATAATGAATTTATGACCAAATCGATTCATAAAGTATTTATTATGCAACGAGAATTTCAAAAATTTTATGGCATTCATTTGTATTTTATTGATATTGTTACTTTGCTCCCTTCTCAACCACTCACAGCGTACCCACATATAAAAGTCCGTTATTCTGGCGTATACCATAGCGTAACGAACATGAGGCGATCTTCGAAGTACCGGAGGTGTCTCAGGAAGAGCTTCTCAATACTTTAATGTGCACTAGAATGTGTGTGATTCCTATTTTAATTAATTAAGCCCTGTTAATATCTAACCTTGTTAAGAAGACTTCTTGCCGTCAGTCGAACCGTCATGAACAGCTCTTTTCTTCAACCGGCATATGGGGATACTCCCAGAAAATGTGAGATGTGATTGGCACCATGTAATTTGCCAAATCTATTGTCACATTTCTACTGCCACTATTACGCTGGTCAAATATCTAATACATAGGTCCAATATTTAGATGGATAGAGTGGCGTAACGAACGCGCTACACTCTTAATGTGAAACTATTGCTCTAGTAAATGCAGTTTTTCTATTGTGTGTAGCAGTTTTTTATTCATTAGCATGGACTGAAAACATCCTAATTAATTTTTTTTTTGAAAATCTTAAAACCAGATTGAAAATATCTGCGCTAAAATAATTTAACAAATCATCAAAGTGTATCTATGCATTTTTTAAATTCAAATATTTTTTTTATTTACTTGATAAATATTTGTTTTAAATACCATTGTAACCACATATCATTAGATCCATGTGTATATATGCCATAATAAATGTTAAGCGGCATATTAAGGATTACCAAATGATGTAATTCTCAGTAGCTTATTGTAAGCATACTATAACTAGTATTCTCACATTGAAAATCATTGTAAAATAACGCATATAAATATAATACTTTCCGATCGGTTAATGAAGTGAAAAACCTAACTGCTAAACTAATTTTATTCTGATATTAAATGAGAAGCTTAATATTTATTTTTCTTTTAAATTTTAGAGTATTAAATTACAATTTATGAGTTTCTTTTCTTATTCTTTCAGTGTTGGCCGGAGTACAGTCTACCCGTGGATCAAGTTGGAAGAACTGGAAATAGGCAGAGGCGCGTATGTCTTCCTGATACACCTAAGCAAGATCAGGTAATAAAAATACTACTTGAAATGGCCAAGATACTTTGCCGTACTTATAAATAATGGCTTAAACCATAAATGTCTTAGCAAAAATATATCGTTGTTGGTAATAACAAATTTGCATCCAGATTTTTTATATATTGATTTTTTAATATTATGATAAAAATATTTTTTTTGTTTAAAACAATAAAAACTAATAGAATTTTTGTTCTCAATTTGAACGATATAAAACAGTTAAATACACAATAACTTTCTACAGTATTTATTATAGCGGGTTTATATTTGATAATTAAGATAAGTTGGAGATGAATTAGGACCAATCTGCAATAATGTGAAACATGGCATCCAACAAAAGCCCAAAATAACCATATATTAAGCTTTGAGAACCGTTACTTGCGGTGGATTCTGGGCATTTGGTGGGTGGTATGACTTCGTTCAAAATGAGAAAATAAGAGAACAGACTACGCAGCCACCTATCACTGACAAAGTGAAGCTGCGACGCTGGGCCTGGTTCGGCCACATATTGCGGATGGCTCAAGAGAGTCTGAACCTGACCTACGTATTCTTTAAGCTGACCGGTAGTAGGTGTCCCGGAAGACCGTTAAATATTATTTATAAATTGTAATCGGTGGAGTTACGGGATGCAGCTATGACCTGGGAGGACGGAATAATACTGGCCGGCGACAGGGATTTGTGGAGGCGGCACGTGGTGTCTATATGCTCAAATTATGAAGAAGATATGGATGAAGAAGAAGAAAAGAAGTAATAATGACTATGATAAAAGATAATGACGAAATACTACGTAGTGATGGTTGCTTGAAACAAAAATAGTCATTTTACAATAGTACAATATTCTCATTTTCTCAGGTGTTTTATAATAAATACTTTTTATAAGATATCTGTATAATGAAACATTATATATGTGTGTATTCCTTTCCGTCATAAAAACTCCTCCCAGCAAACAATAGCAACATGAAGTTTGTATATGTAATTTTGGTTCCCATTTCTAAATCCTCTGTTTTACTTTCATTTTTTAAAATCATCAACGATGAACAACAAGATACTTCAAGTATTGTACGCAGCTAAGTATTGAAATGACTCTGTAATAACGTGATAATTACAATTAATTTTAACAATAAATAGGTTTAAATATATCACATGTAAAGCTGAATGATACAGCCGGTTATATGTAAATTTGCAAAATACTCTCTCTGTCTACAGTCAAGTGGGTAAGCAAAAATACATTGACTAAAATAAAACTGAACTTATATTAAAAACTGAAGAAATATTCAGTGCACGCTTATCAAATTATTGGAAAGCTACCCTACTATGTTTATAGTACTTTGAAGAGTGCCTCACATGTGTTATGCCACAGTATATTACCGTATAATGAGTGTGAACACGTGGCGGATGGTAGAAAAGAAAAAATTGATTCGTACAAAATTAACGTGATTTCAATTTCAATGTCTGTGGCGTTAATTTGTTTACATTTATAATTAAAATTTTATTATAATAAACAAAATAGATAATACTCTTTGTGATTACAGATATAAATACAAATTAACTGACTACCCCGACTAAAAGCACGATGAAAGGCAAACAAAGTATTCAACCCTTGTAAAGGCACCCCCTTAGAAACAATTCAATTCCAATTACTTTTTTAATATCCCAGTAAGGCTGCATTCCTTATCGAGATTGAAAAAAATGAATCTTAGAATATGCAAATCATCTCCTTAACAAACGGTATACTGCAGTCCTTCAGTTGATTGAAGGTGGTTTTTGTGGAACCCCTTGCTAATATGGTATATTTAATTTAGACAAGTATTCCTTTTCAAATACTACCCCTTCTTAAAGAACAGTATTGTGTTTGAATATCAAAGTGAAATATATGGTATAAAATATCTTCTCCAAATATTATGTATTATCATTAATTACTTACGGTTCAATTATCTTTAATTGAATTCCATTGCAGACCTAGTTTAAAGATCTATAATATAATTCTCAATTTAAATTGTCTTACCTATACCAAAATTTTAACTTCTTTTCAATTACTTTAATATTTTCGACTGATGGTGCTTGATGGAAATTGATTTACAGCTATATTTACAGCTAATGTTCCCCAATAGTCCATTACTATAATATATCCAATAACTTATTAGTAAACGTATGTATAACAGGCTATTTTATAATTGAT
>JAGVSQ010012671.1:0-11499 GCA_022683975.1 Rhyacophila evoluta
TGCGCTTATGGCAATCGTCTACGTAGAGCGCACATGTGTGCTTAGGGCGATCTACGGGTTAAAATCAACCTTGATATGAAAATGTAAACTATAGGATAAAGTTATATACTTTCTTGCTGTAGAATATATCTATTAATATTGTTGAAACTATTAAATTGAAAATCGTAGGACACTAGTTTTTTTTTATTTTGTTTTAAATTGAATATAGTAGCTTTTTTACACTATGCCCAAATCATTGAATTGAAATATGGGCAGTTAAATTTAAAGTGTTATTTTGAAATACATAAAGCCTCTATGGTAACCATAGTAATAGAATAATGTATCAATGAGACAAACCTCCAATGAGCATGGTGCAAATGCTGAAAACCTTTTCGCTGGACGTGTTTGCAGATACATTTCCGAAGCCAACGCTGGTCAGACTGGAGCAGGTAAAGTAAAGTGCTGTAATATAGCTTTCACTGTGAGAGACGTTGTATACAGACACCTTGAGTCGCTCGGCAAGATTATGTAGCCAACCTGAAAAAAATAAACGACAAAAAATCATATATTTTTTTATAATATGTAACCAAGATGACTCCAGAACAATTCTGTAGCCAATTTATTACAGGCCGCGGTAGTTTTTCCACCAAGCTGTCTCAGTGTAGTCTTGTTAAGCAGCTAACATGTCTTTGTGGCTATCCAGAACAGGGTGCTATTAACGTATAACGAAATATCCAAAAATATGTAAGAATCGAAAGGGTTACTCAAGCCATCCGACTTGGTTGCCATTAGGGCGGATTTTATTCATTTTAAAAAAAATCTGCGTCATATGATGAGCGTAATGATCTTATCGCTTGACCAAATAAGTATTTTTTAAAAAGCTTTTTTTATTTTGAACTTTAGAACACTTGATTGCATGTTAACCTAAGATTTGAATATAGTATATTTACTCCCGTATATATTAATTCTTGTCGAATAAAATAGATTGCTTCTCAATGTCAGAGCTCCAGGATGCGCCTGATTAAAACCAGATGTAAGAAAGAGGCGGGTAGATGGAGGGCATATTTATGTAGGCTTTTTTCTCATCGATGACACGAGGTATATGAAAAACCATTTAATGTTGAATATTTTGAAGAATATTAAAAATAATGTATGCTTTCTTGTAATAATAAATGGTACTAAAAGCCAGAGAGATTCAAAAGTAAAATGAATGTTGTATACTATGGGTATCATTTTCATCTCTGCTGCCTTTTGTTCGCTCCCCGTGTGCTGTAAAAACATTTTGAAGCGACGCTATGAACATGAAAAGATTTTCAGGTGCTACGATAAACACTGCCCTGCGGTGTATAAAAATAAAGCCAGGAGAGAGGCATTTCTTTTCTTTCCGAAGTGTGATTATAAGGAAGAAAAAATATTAGTGATGAGTTTGATTCTCCCAACAAAAACAGTTTGTAAGAAATTTACAGCTCGTTTGCGACGAAACAATTGAAGAAAATTGATGCTGTTTGACTTAAAAACACACGAAAAGACTTTGTAACTGAGAAGTATCATTAAGAAACGTTTTTTTAACACGAGAAAACATTATTCGCTTCAGTTATTTAACAATCTATCCATAAAATATTTAGATTTAATTATACAAAACATTATTAACACCCGTGCTTAAATCCTAGGCATTTTTAAAAGTTGTAAATATGAGAGAATCCGGCAGGGTTGAAACGAATTGAAGAATTTAAAATTGCGTATGCTATTGGGACTTGTGGAGAAGAATTCATGCGTTGGACCCCGTTGCACAGGATATCATTCGAAGATTTAATATTTAAACTAAAATGTTTTAACCTAAAAAGTTAAAATGTTTTTAACACGTAAGAAAAATGAATAAATAAAGATGCGCGTTTTTAATAGACCGGAAGAAAATACGACTGTGAAATTGAAGAGCTTGTGATAAACATGAAGAAAAATAGTGATTAGAAATCCTGGTGATGATAACTATACTCGATCGCTTTTAAGATTAAATATGAGTTTCCATTTGCTGAAGAATATAGATGATAGTAAAGGCTGACAATTGATAAACGAGCATATTTGCACACGAGGCAACTATGCTAATTGATTAGAAGATAACTTTTATATTTGACTTCTACTAACAATTAAATTGTAAGATTTATCGTGAATATATAGGTAGCACCCATACAGATACGTTGTGACTGTTTATCCATATCTTAGTTTATCGTGCTTACCATAAAAAATGGGTTATATGAATCTCCATAATGTGTAGATATATTATGGTGATTTGCAGATCAAGAAGCGAGATGACTGGGGTGCTTTTTAGGATAAAATAAAAATGGCAAATTAGGAGTATGCGACAGTATAGTCTACGTGCCCAAAAATGAAAAACTAAAATAGCAGTGAGAAGAATCAATTATAAACAATAATAACACGTCGTTATTAAAGACGTTAATAATTCATAGACTAATACAAATTATACTAAATATTGTAAATAATGTCAATCTACTGATAATAATCGGCGCATCCCAATAATAAAATAAAGATGCAGAGAAATTCATAGCTCATTTTTATAAAATGAGAGCGTTGCACGTTTTAGAAACTCGTGTCTTAAGTTTTATAAAATGGCGATTTCATCTAGAACTTTCTAGAATATCTTGTATAATTTATATTGATTAGTTTATACGAATTTATTAACAATGTGGTATTAATGTCGTATTATTATATATTAATGCTATTGAATGCAGTAAGCCATTCAAGAATATTGAGGATTGATGGCTTAGGATTATAATGTTCCGATTGTGATAATTGAGCATCAAAGATGGCAGCTGCTAGTCTCTGGGTCGGAGAGCGATATTGTCTATGGACAAACAATAGTCGGTAAACAATCAAAAGAGGAGCATGCCCACCCCCTTGAATGCCTCAGTATTAAGGATTAAAATTTAATCACGTGACTTCATTATTTTAGAAACTATACTACAAGAGTTTGAGGAAATTGTTTAATATAATTTTATTAAAATATTTTGGTTAGCATTTACAAGGCCGACCTTATTGTTGTTGATGCCCTGGAAAATTTAAGCGTCCCTTTTAAGTATAATAACAAAAAAATATAAGAAAGAAATTAAATTAGAAATTACTTTACTATCAAGAAGCGTAATGTATAGTAAAACCGATTGAAATAATAACATCTGCGTGAATTTGTACCACAGATTAGAAAAATGAGTGTTTGCGTATCATTAAAAGTGATCCTCTTTATATTGTATCGACCGTGGAAAGGAAAAAAGACGCAACCCTTAATTTTTCAAAATAGCTTTTATTTGATAATCAGAACGTAAACAGCTTAATACAGGTTCTAGTAAAACTAAAGGATATAAATTTAGCTTTTAAATTTGAAAAAAGGATGGCCTCTGAAATTAGCAATTTTTATTTCAATTTTATTGGTTTTTCTTAAATAATTTATGCAATTATTATCATATTGAGTAAATAAAACACCGATTTTAGCTTTCATGCACTTTCAAAGTTTTGCCTATGTGATGTTTTGACTTTGGCTCAAAATCGTTAAATAAATGTTTTTTGTGCCTCCTTTAAAATCAGTTTTATTTGAGTTACGTCCTTTTTTCTTTCCAAATATATATAAACTTGGCAGTTCCCATTTTAGAAACGTCAAATAGAAACAATATTTCATTTATTATTTCTCCTTTTTCTTTGTTTTAGAAGATCCTTGATGGCGTCCGTAAGCGTATGGCGCTCGAAGCATCTGACCGTGTTGCCGATACCTTGAGCTAGCTCTGAGTATTATATGGATAATTACTGGATACTATTTCATTTAACGATAAGTACCTATGTAGTTGTGAGTCCGCACAAAGTGTAAGTTGTTCGGTGCATGCATTTTGCTGATGCTACCGTACGTTAGCGATTCTTGGCACCTAAAAAAAGCTCAAAAGAACCGTATATTGAGTTTTGAAAGCAAATTCTTGCGTCGGATGCTGGGGATGAAATAGACTGACTTCGTAAGGAACTTGGAGATAATGGAGCGGACGGGACAACTCTCTGTCATACTAAAAGTCATGCAGCCTCGCTGGAACTGTCTGGAGTATGTACTACAGATGCCTCCGGAGAGCCTGATTCCTACTTGTCTCTTCTTCCAACTGGTGGGATTCCGGTGAACTGTAAGACCGTTAAGTACTATCCATAAAATGTACTCAGTGCAATTAAAGGGTGCTGGTATGACTTGGGAGGATGCGAGGCAGCTGGAGGGTGACAGATAAATCCTGAAGGCGTCACATCGTAGAGAGCGAATATGGCATTTAGATATAGTTTCATTTTACGTATACAGTTCTTTTAAGCCGTTTCGGCTAACATGCTATGGTACGTATTAAATTACTTGATAATAAAAGACCTTTAGAGTAAAATGACGTAATATTTTATTTCGTATTTATTAACGTTTATGGAAAACAATAAAACATTGTAACTGGGTCCCGAAATCAAATGACAAATAGCACCATATTGAAAATAAAGATAGCTAAATTGATGGGTAACGTAAAATTGTGGAGTTGAATTTCGTAAATTTGTGCGGATCAGTTTTTTAAAAAAGCTATTGTATAAGTTTGTTCAATTGATGTGCAATGTTTGAGAAAATGCTTATTTTTCCCGGAACAAAATAATAACTTGCCATGTATATGTATACCTAAATCCCAATCTTTGTCGTTCCTCATTCTCTCCTTCTCAGCGATGACGAACCAAATGCACGCGAGCCAATGCGCCACCAGAGTGAAAGACAGCATGAGGAGTGTGAGTATCATGGCGCTGTATTGGGAGTATCGATCCATCTTCTGCAAGAGCCGCGCAAGACGAAGGAGCCTCGTCAGCTTTACCAGATGTATGTGACCGTGGCCTGATTCCTGTAGAAATCAAAAAAATATATTAATTAAAATGATTGCTATGACTTTGGATGTATAATTTTGTTGCTAGCGATATTAAAATTTGTAAAAGTTTATTGATTGATACTTCAAACCTTTAACTTGTATTTTTATGTCTTACTGTTTGTTGAAATGAAACGATAACAAAATAAATTGACTCGTATATATTACAAACAATGATTTGATGTACCAATTTTTTATGGAAACTAATATATTTAATGTTATTAAATAGACGATATGAGATTTCAAAACATGCGTCAAATAATATGTAATTATATATTTGATTGTAGATGAAACTATTGATACTTTATTGAATGATAAAATGTTTTTTAAGTTGGATTACTCGAAAACACCATGTATAAATCAAAATAATTTTATACTACATTATTTTTTTATATTTATACTACATTCAGTTTAAAAATGTAAATGTTCGTTTGCTTAAAATCTTGCATTTAAATACGCGCTTGTTTTTATACACCTACTATTATATAGATGTCACCACTGTGGTAGGAAAACATTTAACCAGACTGAGCCACAGCAACGCACAGACGGTACAATTAGTATATTATAAATATATATCTCCACGGCAGTGTCGAGATCATCGTGTATGCCTCGCAATCTGGAGAATATAGATTCGATTTCCACATCTGTCGGACTATGCAATCGGAAAATGCAGCATTGGATGCCCATTGTGTTAAGAAATTGTTTGACGGCCAATTTTTGCGAAAAAATCACCTTTCAAAGACATATCTTCACATATCTAAGATACACATACTCTAATCGAGCGGATACTTTTATACTATGTAGATCCATATGTCCACATTCGGAGCGTATATGATATATATATGTATATATGGCTTCTCAATAAGTGTTTGATGGTTGTAACACCATTGACTAATTTTACAGCTATGCAAAGGTCATGATTGCTGTAAAAATAGTTTGGTAAATTTCTTCTTAACAATAAAAAAATGCATTTGGAGTTGAGATGCATAAATGATCTACTTTCTGGAATGGAAAAAAATCATAAAAAACCTTTTCATTGTAATAATATTATTTACAGATATCGGGTAAATAGCTTCCTCTTTAATATATAAAATTTAAATCAAATATTAAAAAATAAAGAGCGAAATGAAAACAAATCAAATATTGGGGCAGTGATGTTTAATATAAGAAAGAAAACCACAATGATCTATTTTCGAGCAATTCTTTTGTTGTGTTTAAAAATAGCAGTCCGGTTTTCAAAAAACTCTGTTATTAATGCTTAAAATGACAAGCTTACGATATTATTTATATAAATGTATTTTTATTTTTAAATAGACTACAGGATGGCTTTATTTTAAAAATCGTGTCACAAAAAAATTCTTGAGAAATTGCAAATTTTGATAACATATTGACATATCTACAAAGTCCATTGAGGCACATTCAAAATAATATTCTCGAATATAAAAACCCGTCAACATGTGATGGATAAATGTATTATTTTATTTATTAAAATATACTGACTACGAGGTCTTTATATGTTTCTCATTAAAGGATTTCAAGATGTCATTATGAAATAAAACAAGATATTCTTTTTATCAAATATAGGACTGACATGTACGTGTGTATTGCATCACGTTATTATACATGCTCAAGCAGGCTCCTTCACTCATTTGAATGATGTGGTTACATCGCAGAGGGGAAGAGAGGGAGTATTTTGAACGGATGAACAGGTCTCTATATACCGCATGATATGTGCCTGGAAATGTTGTCTCTCTGTTTCCGCCGTGAATATTCAATTTGTTTTTGAGCTGATTATAATGATTGATCTACCATATATTGCATAATTTGAATGTATGAATCGGGTAGGATCCAGCCCTGCAGCTTTTAGTATAGAAAGGGAAATTTTAAAGAAGAATTAAGGGGGCTACACACGCTCAAATTTGCATGCACAATAATTTGTGTGTGACTATTATTTTTCTTGTGATCGTTGAATATTCACAAATTTTAGGTAATCCTACGTGTATTTGATATAATCTATAAAACCGGCCATCTACCAACATGGAATAAAATAATAAATAAACCATTTATTGATATGGGGTGCTTCAACTATTATTGTTGCTTAATATTAATATAATAATATGTATTATACCAACAAAATGCACTATGGGTTTTGAAAATTAACAGTTTATATTACAAAACGAAATTTAAAAAGTAGTAAATACAATTATATTGTTTAAAAATATTGATATTAAAATTTTAAATAATATGAAAATAATAGTAAACTAATTTAATAATAATTAGCAATTCTAACAATTGTTAGAGAGACTCAGTTTGAACTGAATTCAAAGTCTTTTTTTAATCATTACTCTCCTCGTAAGGGTCGTAAAACGGAAACAATGAAATAACAGTTTTATAATATCGTAAATTCTTTAAAATATTTGATCGCCTTATCGATTTATCGATTTATTTTTATGATCTTTCATGCAAATATGCGCCTGTTTACATGATCGTTATAACCTTCTTTAGAGAAAAATATATAACTATAGGTGTCACAAATTATTGTGCATTTTCTTAACAGCGCTGATGGCGATGAATTTTTATCTAAAATAAATTAATTGAGTTGAAATACGAAAGAGTTTATCACTTAATTGTTAGGATTATCCATTATTCTTGAAGCGTGAATAAATCATAGTTTTAAATTATTGCAAAATTTTATTGAAAATTATGTTAACTAACAAAAATGGCCTTGATAAAAAATGAAATTTGTGAAAAATATTTAAAAAAAACCGTCTTAGAATATACAACTGGAAATTTTAAATTTACAACTCATTCATTACAATCTCGTTTAGTAAAATATATTAAAAAAAACGAAGTAATGAAAAAAAAAATGTCAGTCAATTTACATATTCTGATAAAATGGTTGTTTATGTCTTATCTAAAAAAATGAAATTCAAATGTTTATGACAACAAAGAGCCAGAATTAATTTAGAATAAAATGTAAAAATATTTCGTAATATTTATAAAGAAGTTAGTCGATGTTTTTCTGGTGAAATACGAGTATGCTTATGTATCTTATCTTTTTTACATTATTTTGCTGACAGCTTGTTTCCCATGTTAAAAAAATCATTTTGAAGTTACATTGAAAAATGAAAATACCCTCAACGTTGATATGCTTTATCATTTTTAATAACGAAAAGTAAATATACCGACAATCATTAAGCATTTTATATAATATGAAGTGACTTTTGTAAAATAAATGGTGGATTGTATTCTGTTTAAGTGTATATTTTTGAAGTTTGATAGTTGATTTTAACGTGATTAAAATTTTGAAATTGAAAAACAAAACATAATACTTTTGTTGTTTGTATGCTCGGTCTTCATATAACATGGTTTTATAAATTTAATAATACATAATTCATTTTTATGAACAAACAATACAAACAATAAAAAATGTTTTTTAAAAATACTTTTCAAAATCTGTTATTTCCGTTCAAGGATATATTTCTATCACTAAAGCCTTCTAATTAGATTATGGGTTCCCAATCTTTAAAATTACCACCCCACTAACTAATGCATGGCCATTTATTATTTAATACTGCATTTATTGTAACTCAAGGTTTTTCATTTTCTTTAGTTCGCATAATGTAATGTGATTATTGATTTCATCTATAAAGACCCATCGATTCCTAGACGACTGGAACGCCCTTTAAATGCTTATAAATCCATCATTCTCCTAAAAGACTTTAGAGTATATTTTGGGAACCTGTGATTCTAGATCGAGGTTTCCCAACCGTCAAATGGTTTTCATTAGAAATAACTGCGTTGCAAGTTTAGTGTTTACATCGTATTTTGTTCTTAAAATAATTACGTATATCATAAATAAAAGAAAAATGTCCATCCTTGGATTGGAAGCATTGAATTATAATTCAGATTTTTGACTACATATTTATGGGAGAAGACTTGGTGTGCCATATCGTTAGTAAAAACAAAGCTGAGAAACCAACTAGATGTCAATGCAGCACTTCATCACTATGACACAACTTTGAAGCTACGTTTATCAACTATTCCAGCAAAGATGTAATTTTCACACGTAATTTTAAAACCTTATACTACCTAAAATACGAGAAGTTATTTTTATGAAAAATATAGTTTTATGATTAGTTCCAATTATTTCAATCGACAACTAATTTTTAAAGTTATATTTTTGTTTCTATACGCAATAGCACTGATAGACCAACATGTCAATATTGCTGATCGATTTTCTTGTATCATTATAATATGTTGATTCAAAGCTATAATTAAAATATAAGCCTAATATGTTGTATTTTTACTTAATGCTTTTATTTAAAATCTGTGTGGTATAAACGTGTTGTATAAGGATATACAAAATTAATTCTTCGCGTATAATAAAAACCGTGCTATACGAAGACTGACTGTATAAGGATAATATAGTTTGTATAGCTAATAATATTACCGCGGTAGCGTAGAAATACGCGTGCACGTCTGCTAGTCGTGCTAGCAATCCGAGGAATGTAGGTTCGATTTCTACATCTGTCGGCTTAAAAATATCTAAATTGCAGAACTGGATCTTCATAGGGTTGAGTAATTGTCTGATAAACAATTCTCGTAAAATATAATCTGTCAAGACGTCTTTAGATTGCGGAGATACGTATACTTCACTTTCCGATTGGATATCTTCACACTGTGTAGATGCATATGCTCCACTTTAAGAGCAAACATGATTTTTTTAAATAAGATTGGAAAGTTAATTACAAAAATGTCATATAATATCTAAATTAAATAGATGATTTCAGGCGAAAGCTAAAATATCTCCGCTACCGTAAATAACATTTTAATTATATTCCACGATTTCAAATGAAATTGTTCAGTTTCTTTTGTAGTAAGAAGTTTTATTCGTAGCTTTGTTGTAGCCTAAGGGGCTATGTCGTAGTATGCTTGCGTTCTACGACGTAGACTTGCCGAGGCAGTATAATAACACAGTGATAATTCAGAGTTGCCATGAAAGTCTATTGGCATAGACGAAAGACTAGTGATATGTTTACTTATTTATTAATTTTGCATGAACCATACAAACGTTTCAAATATGTTAGATAGGAATAACGGAACCAGATGTAAAAAACCGTTTGAAAACCATATCGACTGTGGAGAAGAAAAATAACGTAAGCCCCAATTTTCCAAAACAGCTTTTATTCGATAATCACAATGTATACAACTTAAAACACGTTCTATTAAAAGGTTGTAAGCTGAAATTGCCGAATTAGTGTCTGAATTTAGGTTTTGATTTTGAGAAAAAAAGATGGCTTATGAAATTTGCGACCAGGACAAACGACGTCAACCTCATCAATTTTATGAATTTTTCTTAAATAACTTATTAATCATATATTATCAGATATTATATTAAACGAGTCTTCATGGAACAAGGTTTTATCTATGTAATGTTTTGAATTTGGCCCAAAATCATTAAATAAGTTTTTTTATATCATATTCTCTCCTCAAAAATTGAGTTTATGGAAATCCGTAGTGTGGAAAAATGTCTTGATAGGTTGTTTTTCACGATAGTTGGTTGTCAAATAACTGCTCAACCCTAGAGATATAAAGTCCTTGATAAAGAAAAATAGTGACAATACTATGGAACATTTGTATTTAATTACAGCGTAAATTTTTTTTTTTTTTTATCGATTAATATTTCAATTACAAAATCATTGTTCAACATTGATAAAATAAAAAGATGAAAGTAATATGATGAATGAATTTTATGTTATAATAAATGTAAAAACTAAATTATGACGAGTTTTGTTCGTTCTTACACTATACATTTATTGACCAGAAAATAATTAAATTGGTGAGGCACAAAGCGTCATAAAAAAAATGCTGATTGTCAAAATAGAATTTTAAAATATTTGTATTGTAATAATTTCATTAAAAAATGAACTACCCTCACAATCGTAAATAACTTCTAATAAAAAAACGTAAAAATATATGTACGAGTATGATTTGAAAGCTTTGAAAGTTGTATTAAAGTATCACACAATGTTTGTCGGAACTAATATATCTTAGACAGACTTATAAACAAGATGATGTTGACTTACCTCTCCACTGTAAAGGTCTGATGCATAAAGATGGTCGAACGGAAGAGCAGCCAAGAGGTCGACCACAAACCAGCTCTTTAAGTAATTAAGCGCAATGGACTTCGAGTTGGAGACGACTTCTCCTTTCCTACTCACGTAAGTCGTCCGAAAGTTCAAAATTATATCTGAAACCAAACATATAAAACAGAAACATAGTAATAACTAAGAAACTTATTTGTAAAATAGTAGTATTTTGTGTTTGAATATGAGATATTTAAACAGTGGAAACCCCTTAATATGAAAACGCTTAACGTGAAAAATTAGTTAGTATGAAATAATAATTCCAACAGAATTTGTGTAAAATTTATATTTTTTTTTTGTT
This sequence comes from Rhyacophila evoluta, assembly GCA_022683975.1. Taxonomy (NCBI): domain Eukaryota; kingdom Metazoa; phylum Arthropoda; class Insecta; order Trichoptera; family Rhyacophilidae; genus Rhyacophila; species Rhyacophila evoluta. Next base: position 11,352 of record JAGVSQ010012671.1, read on the forward strand.
AATATGAAAACCAAATCATTTAACATGAAAAGATTTTGCTCCTCAAACGAACAAAATGTATGGGCAGACGGGTCAGCACTCAACTAATGTTCACCAATAGTCCATTGCTATATCCATTAACTTATTAGTAAACGTATGTTTAACAGGT
>JAGVSQ010012672.1:0-11499 GCA_022683975.1 Rhyacophila evoluta
GTTAAGCGCATTTTGCGAATTTGCCAAAAGTAGCCCGCAGGTTAAGTGTTAAGATGGTGAAAATAGACTTCACTTATAATAATTACATTAATCACGCACTGACTGTCATACGAGAGAGTGGTGATGATATATACACAATATATTTTACGCATTTAAAATAAATGCTTGTATGGATCCTCTGTACTGTGAAAGCCTCGTTTAAAAAAAGCTTAAATACAAATCTTTTCTTAGATAAGTGATAGGAATATATCCCTGAAAAGTTGTCCTTTTTATTCATTATAAATTCATTTTCTATTCTATGAATGGCTGAAAGTAATAAAGCCTCCTAAAAACAAAAGTAGTTTCGAAATATCATAGCTCTGTTGAAGATTTATTTATAATCTTGATTTTTAAATTTCTTAAAATCTTACTCGCAGTCTAACGCCTCTTGACTTTTCTAATATAATATATATAATTTTATTCGCAGAGACGTCGCCGAAATTTAGATCAGTTTTATTCATATTAATTTATTCCCCGATGTCACTTCTAAAACCTTAATATTGTTTTATTAAAATTAATTAAATAAATGTCTCGTGAATTTCTTCACATTGTTTGAATATGAGATCCCTGTTGCGAAATGATATAAAACGTATTTTCCGTCTCGTATATTTTGAGGCGACAAACTTGAAGGATATCGAATTTAATTACATCGTGATAGTATTAATTTTGGGCCGTATACAAAAAGCATTCCCAAAATTTAATACAGTATCGATTTCGATAGTCTCCCGTCAATATTTAAGATGCAAATTTAATTTAATCTTTCTAAGAATATATTTAAACATGGCGAGAATTCTAATAAAACTTTTCCTTTTTTATTAAACATATATTTAACTTGCTGTATTTTTTAAATAACTGCATATAAACTTGTAGAACACAAAGCTCAATACATTATTAAGCAGTTATTTTTTATTTCATTATATTCGAGTATATAAACGTGAAACATATGGATCTACACAGCGTGAAGATGTCCGCTTTGAATGTGGACTATATAGACCTACGCAACGTGAAGACATGTCTTGACAGTTGATTTTTTATAAAAATTGTTTGTGAGCCAATATCTCAACCCAATTGGAATCCAATCCTGCATATTTAGCTTTTTTTATTCAGCAGCTGTAGCTTCAAATCCCGCCCACTAATCTCTCAAGGATCTTAACTCTCAAACATTAGAACGAATTTATCTAAGAAGAATATTTAAAAGCAAGTGTTTTCGTTATAAATTTTTAAAGTTTTCTTTCAGTTTCTGTAAGTAAATATAAAAGTATTTTTAACCCTATCGTTTGAGTCTTATAAATTTTAAACGACAGTTTGGTAAATTTATTACTTATGATAATGTTATGTGGGCAAGTAAGTACTAACATATTCATATTCTGTATGTTCCTCTTTTTAAGGGCCTTCTTGAGACCCACATTTGGCACCTGTACTCGAATTTTATATCCCTGATATAAGAGTGGCATGAAATTCATATTCCATTTCTCGTTTCACCTTTGTTGAAAATTTCAATTATTTCGGCTAAATGTGAGTTTTAATTATGTGAAATATTATATTTGGAGTTTTATTGTTCTTTGTAGTTGTGGAATTAATCGTTTGGTGGAAAATAATGCCTTCGTACGGGGACAATTACATCGCTAAGAATATCAATTCAACCGATGAAGATTAAAAGAACCGAGACAGACACAATACCCTCGTAATGAAGAATTTAGAATATTAAATTAATTATAATAGATCTTTTGTATCAAGGGTATTACTGTATGTCAATAAAAACTGAAAAGGGTGAATTATTACAAGAATATTGAGAGTAACGTAAATACCTCATTTACATATTAGTTCGACTAACTATGTATTTTATTAAAAATAAATTGTATAGTAAGCTTTAAGAATTGACGCATGTAGTGGATTTCAGGGATACGGTCTTATGACTTCGTTTGAAACAGGAAGAAGAAGAACGGACCATGCAGCAATTCATTATTGAAAGAGTGAAGCTGTGACGCTGGATCTAGTACGGCCACGTATTGTAGATCACTCTAAAGAGTCCTCACCTAACCAGTATATTCTTCAAGTCGACTGGTTTGCAGTGTTTTGGAATGGCAGTAAGTACTGTCTAAAAATGTATTCAGCGAAATAGAGGCATGACTTGGAAGAACGCAAACTTCTGGCGGGAGATAGGGATACTTAGAAGTGGTATGTGTTGTCTATCTGCCCCACTTAGTAAGCGAATATTTAAAAAAAATGTATTCAGTCACTTTTCATTCCATGCCATGTCAATTTAAAGTTATCAGCAAATCACATGCTCGTTGATATTAATTTTAGATGCAAAACTGCCCGATAATGAACTTGTGTTGTTGTAAATTTTACTCTAACGGTGTGATATAGCGACGCTAAAACCAATATCAATTTGTTTCTGAATTCGTATTGAATGTTTGCACAAAAAAAATAATAAATAACTATTTCTTGTACAACGTTGTACTTACCTTTGCTGTGTATGTTTCAGTTATTTCATAATTTCAGTCCATTATCTTAACGCACTCGTTTTATGTTTAACCATTTGGGTCCCGAGTCTAATGCTGTGAAAACAACGTATTCACTCCGGTACAGTACCAGTATTTTCACTTATCATCGCAGCACGCTATTTTCTGATACACAGCGAGAGACAGAACCTTGGATACCAGCCGAAGTATTAAATATATTGGTAATCTTTAATATAATCCAGTTAAACTCAATACAAAAGCTTTAGTGGCATATTTTTAGAACAGCCAACATGAAAACTTTGAAAAATTGAAAGACTAAACTAAATACTTTACGTAATGGAAATGTCAAATCAAATTATGTTGTCCTTATTCGTGTGACTGAAGTTAGTTATCGTGTGTGTAACTTATTAAAAAACTGTATTAAAGGAAACTAAAAAAAATAGTACGCACTTTGTGTACGTATATTTACCTCAATTAACTCAGTTCGTTTCCGTACAATGCTCTTAATGAGAGGTTGGTAAACTGACCTGGGATTACTAAACTTCATGCTTTCTTAAAAGGGAACGAAGTTTTCTAATCGAGTTAGTGAAACCTTTATCGGAAGAAAATATAGCCAAGGGTGCGTTCCTTTAGTAAAATGCGGTAAGTAAATTTTCAGAATAGGTCGGGCAGCTTTAATGGTATTAGTGCTTTATTTTTGGCGTTGAATTGTTAACTCGATCGTAATTTAAAATGGCGTAGGTAATTATATAATTAATTTAAAAAGGCATGCATATCACGTGGGATAGGACGATAAGTACAACTTAGCGTCAATTAATGGTCCACTGACGAGAATTTTCTTAGAACTGTTAATTCACCGGAGACAGTTTATAGTGACTTGGTTTGGTGTGGATTCAAAACCAACCACCCTAATAAAATTTAATTGACGTTGATTTGTCAATGTATTCTTTAGTAGTCTAAAATCTTTATTACTTATTGCAAATTATACTATCAATATTATACTATCAAAGTGTTCGATCTATCAAAATATTTGTCTTTTCCCTTGTGACAATGTAGGTAATTCTTTATTTTAACCACACAGTTTGAAGGGATCCACTCCGAAAGTGAAGTATATGGATCTCCGCAATGTGGAAATGTCTTGGTAGATTATTCTTTCACGATAATTATTTTTTTTAGATAATTTCTCTACCTAATGGACGTCCACTCCTGCGTTTTTGGATTTTTTTAAATCCGACGTATCTGGGAATCGAACCCCATTTCCCGGAATGCTCGGCGCGAATGCTCAACTCTACGCTACCCAGGAGACGTTATGTAATTAATAACGATGAAATATTAATCAATGATTAAATCAGGGTTATTATAATATCCCCAATAGGTTAGCACGTGCGCCTCGCACCAGGGGAATGCGGATTCGAGTTCCACATCACTAGATTTTTTAAAACCGAGAATGCAGGTCTTGATGTCTATCGGGTTAAGCCAATTTTCATTAAAAATTATCTGTTCAGACACGTCACAATGCAAAGTTCCTTATACTCCACTTTCGCAGCGAACATGTTGAAAATATAATATTTATTATGGTAATTAATAAAATTCTGAATCCAAAAGCCACTGATATTAGATTTTCCGAAATATTTTTCTCATCCCTTATGACAGTGTATTTAATAACGACAAAATATCAAGTTATGATTAAATTATCTCATCATTGTAATTCAGAGAGAATGTAGTCCTTGTGGGTTTTATATGTATATTGTATGAATTTTCAGTTTGAATAAAATTACGAGATAATTAAAAATTCGCTTAAATATCTTAAGTTTCGTCGATCTGACCACTTCAGCTTATCGATGATGTATTTGTTGTTTGATAGTAAAATATTACTACTGTGTTTTATTTATCGAGCTGTAAAATAGCAAAACACATTCTATCACTTTACACAACATTATTTATTTATTTACCATATTATTAGCAAACAATAGGATTCGTACGAAGGTCAGCAACGAATTAATGTGTTAACACTCTGATGAAAGCGACTGGCAAGCGGCCACGAATGTTTCCTCGCATTTTGTTTCAATAAAAATATTTTTAATTTTTATCGCACTCCATTCTCAAAATATTCAGAAATAGTGCTTGACTCAAACGAGAATTTTACGGATAAGGTTGAACGAGAGAAGGAGAAAGTATTAACGTTATTGTTAATCATTTGAATGTAACCTTTGTTGACCAGGATTTGTTATATTTATTTTTATCAGCTCTATTTCATTCCAGTTGGTGCTTAAACTCTCCACAGTGAGTTATTACAATAAATCTGTTAAAACCCATCAGATAAGGCAAAGAAAATGACGAATATATGTCTTAATTTAAATTTACGACACGTGTGTTACGTTCTGTGAATCCACGTGTACCCGAATTGTTAAAATCTACCGACTTCACCAAAAGATAATTTTGACTTTACTTTGAAATATTCAAAGATTGAATAATTTTCAACTGAAACAAGTATTGAAATAAACATCCCAAATAATAATTTAAAAATCTAAAAATGCAGGACCGGATGCTCATTAATTGCCTGCCAACTAATTCTGGCGAAAAATAATTTGTCAAAACATGTAATCATATTGCAGAGGTTCATTTACTCCACTTTCGAAGCGGGAAATATTCGAATTGCATATATGTATAATATATTGAAATGCTTCACGTTCGGGGCGAACTCCATTTATATTGTTGGAAGCAGTTGGATTATCGTTATTTCAATAAGTCAAAACGTGGTTTAGTATCCCTGGAAGTTACTCGTTTTAATAGAGATGCCTTTTCAAAATCATAGAAATGGTTTTATATGTTTATTAACTATCATAAAAGTCGACCAATCCTTGCAGAATGGAAGATATCACGGCTGAGTTAACATTGTCATATGCTGCTGTGTTGACGAATTGTATCGATTTCACGGTACATTCACGTGCCATGAAAAATCTAACGTAAACGTGTGATTTCCGCTTTACACAATATCCCGGAAAATGGAAAAATAAAACTACATATTAATCCATGGACATGACACGATTTGTTTTGAATACTTTTTATGAATGTGTCGCTATGGGATTGTATTGTGAAAATTATTAATTATAATATAAACGTTTTAGATTTCACTAAAAGCAAAAAATTTCTCGCGCAATCTGTCGCCTCGTATCTAATAGTTTAAAGCTTCTTTCTGAGAAGCTTTCTTTCTCAGATTCCGGTTGCGGTCTTTCGAAGCATTAGAGAAATTAGAAAAGTTTCCGGGTTCATTCTAAAACCGTTAAACTTTCCACGGAGCGCTTTATATTCAAAAGAGTGGCGCTCTTCCGCTTTTAAATGGAACTTAAGGACTCTCCCGTTGCTTTTGCGGCCTCCGTTCGGCCATATTAATAACACGGAAGCGTTGTATGGCCGATATCCGATTATCCCTAATAGCTGGGATACGAACATCGATTTTAATTGCTAAGACCAAACAGGTGTGCTAATATTTCTCTTCGTAAATTAATTATTTATGATCATACATTATTAAACTCTGTACCTTACATGTTATACATAAAATTAATTTAATACTATTAACTTTGGTTGCTTGATCGAAAACAATTCTTCTACTTCATCTACCATAAATCACTGACTGCCACCAGGACCACTTTACTCACTACTGTATAAAATAAATTCTCTATTCTTTGTTTGATTAATTAGTACTTTCGTAGTGTGGTTAAGATACTATTGGCCATTATGCATATACGAAATAGAAGTTATATACAAATTAAATCCTGTTTTGATAAATTGTTTTTTACAATTATTGGGGTGTCGCCTAAAGTGAATAATGTATGTGTACATTGAAATGTTCTTGTTGGTGTATTTAATGTTTCCCGATTTAGTTTAATATCCACAGATTGCCTGTGTATACAATTATATAACAAACTTTCAACCAGGGAAAAGGACTTTCACTAGATAAAATGTATGGCTTTTTCTAAAATAACTCTAAAAGTTAGTTAAAACATTAGTTTTATTCAAATAATTCATGCACTTCAAGATTTTTTATTTAATATTTTGACTTTGGCCCAAAATTATTAAACAGGCGTTTTCTGTGCCATCTGTAAAAATTGTTTTGTGTGGGTTACGTCCTTTTTTTCCTCAGTCGATATTATATCGATTATTAGTTACGAGCCAAATTTTGTTTTTCGGTATCTTCGGCAGCTCGGAAAGATCAAGGTCGAAATAAAGGCCTAAAAACCTGGTCGCAAATAACGATTCTTTAAGTATAAAAATTTGAAATAGATTTCAGTTCACAAGTTTACTATTTGATTATACGAAAACTTCGCCGAGTGGAATTCGGAAATTTCGTTTTATGTTTACTTTCATGTTATACCTTAAGTAAAATTTATCGTATTTAAAAAAAAAGTATTGGATTATGAGTTTAAAAAAAATGTTTTTAATCCTGAAAGAAAAGCTGTAGATTTTCGACAGCTCAAATAAAGTTGAATGTTCCTCATTATTAAATTTGTGACGGCAATTGTCAGAGCATCCGACCTCTTGTCGAGAGTAGCCGCAGTTATTATGTCCTAATCGGTGTTTCAATAAATTAAACTAAGCCGACCCCTTTTTCTGTGCAATGGCAAAGTTTCCCAATTCTGTATTATTTTTCCTTTGAGTGGCTGCGAACATTTCGAAAATAGTATTAGCGCCGGTCCGTGGCGGCTCACAAAGGTCCGTTATCCTCGCACGGAATTCAAACGAGATTAATTTTTTGTCACTCTCCGGAACGTGGGGCGAAAACGAATGTGTTTTCTAACAATCTAATCGAATGCCTCCGTCGCCTCAACTTCAACTATTTGTCGATTCCACTCTGCCTTAAAATAAATGGAAATTTTACTTTCAAGATATATTTGTTTTACCCAATATAAATGGATACTGATTTCGTTAAGCTTTCGCTTTAGGCAATCAAGAAGGTAATTTCCCTTTTCCTTAATACGTCTAATTTTTTATGACAACTTTGTATGTTCCTTCTTTTTCTTCTATATCTGCTCCCCATGTTGGGCATATGGACACCATGTTCCGCCTCCAAAAATCTATTCTATTCTTGCGTTCTCACACATCATACTACCTTCCCGAAACTCCGCCGAATACATTCTATAGATAATATTTAGCATCCGCAATATATGGCCGAATCAGGTCCATCGTCGCAGCTTCACTTTATCAGTGATAAGTGACTGCATGGTCCGTTCTATTATCTTCTCGTTTCGAACAAAGTCATTACACCGTATCCCCAGAATCTGCCGCAGACACCTGTCCTCATGTACGTTTATTGACAGGAATATTTCTTTAATCACTTCTGGTTCCAATGCAGTTGACTTATCTCACGTCTTACTATGGCTAAAACCTGGTGCTGGACATCAAACGTCCAGTTAATAGTGCATGTTTTAAATTGAAAGTATACAACATATCGAGCCGTATTCAGCTAAAGATCAGATGATAAAAAAAGTCCACCAGAGGAGGTTTTTTTTTAAATATCTCAGATTATATTTAATTAATTACAGAGAGGCGATGTTCCAAGGCAGATGTCATTGACATATACACTAAGTATGGCATGCCGCTCAGAATGCTCCCTCTGTTCCCCTCTAATACGTAACGACATTAAAATGAGTGATAGACGCTTTTCAACACACATACTGACGTCATCCAATACCGACCCGCACAAACCGACCGGTACAAAATAATTTTTTTTTTTGATATTCATCAATATTTTTATTTCATAATGATATAATTGAAATCATAGAAGTTCTAGCAATCAGCATATTTGTAAAAATATGTACTGGTCATTCATCATCCATCACAGGGTTGTAAATGTTAATGTCGCACCCACTTTGCCAATCTTTAACGATTTCGATTACACATTGAAAGCTCTATTTCAATCATGGATTCTGAATTCGATTAAATGCTTCAATTATAGTTATGCCGCTTGAATTTGACTAGCGAGTACATTATACTGCCAGTCTGCTATTGCATACGATAAATGCTCGGAATTCAATTAGTGATTCTGTTATACAGCATCAAATCGTAAACCAAACCGTTAGTTGCTCTTCTCTCTGTGCACTGGCTGAAATATACGAACGGATTGAATGTTTCGATTTACAGTCATTAAGCTATTCGACGTACTTCGAAAGCGCGTTTTACATGAAAAACATTGTAGTTTACTTTATAATTTATGATGCTAATTAAACAGTTACACCTTAAAGACTTATAGCGGGTCTAAGAATAGCATCTATAGTAACAGTTGATTAAAAAAGTGAGCTGAATAATGGAATTCATACACGAACACGGAATAAAAACATACAACTCGTTGATACGTCATCTTCAAGATAACTGTTCTACAAGTCGATCATTAGAATGAAGCTTTTTGAATATATAGTTCAAACTGAAAATTTAAAAGCGAGATACATTCTTCTTCTTCCATATCCGCTCCCTAAGTGGAGAGTATCGACACCACGTGCCGTCTTCAAGAATCCCTGTCGTCCGCCAGTATTCTTGCGTCCTCCCATGTCATACATGCATCCCGTAACTCCGCCGGATACATTCTATAGATAGTATTTAGCGGCCTTCCGGGACGCCGATGATCAGTCGACTTAAAGAATAGGCAGGTCAGGTTTAGACTCCCTTGAGGCATCCGCAATACGTGGCCGAGCCAGGTTCAGCGTCGCAACTTCACTTTCTTTGTCAGTGATAAGTGGTAAGTAATAAGTTTTTGCGGCAATTGATTTTAAGCTATACTAAAGTTGTATATAATATGATACTTTATATAATTTCTATAAATATGGCGTGGAATTGCGTGAAGCTATGTTTATTAAAATCTGATAGTTTTTAGTTTAAAGTCTAGTGTATATGTATACATAATTATCTGAAGCGATGTCGTCGCCTGTCAGTTCTTAGGCTAATATTACTGGAGTAAGTCACCAGATAATTTTTCATGATTATCTTCTGTATCCCAAACGCCACTGAAAATATACAGTTTGTCGATGAATTCGGTTTGTTCTACGCTATCATCCAGTCGCTAGTTGATCGCGCACGCGTACCCCTCCCCGACGTTCATTCATGCGGCTAGGTGGGGGTTGAAGCTCGTTCGGTGGGACGGGAGGAGTCGATCGAAGGCTGCGCGGCGGTAACGATCCGCCCGTGACGCTGTGCCGCCGACGCTCGCGAGAGCTTTTTCGCAGCCTCGGCTTTGCCTTTGCCGCCGCAAACGATGGCCTCACCGTGACGCCCGCACTTATCTACACCCGAATACCTGTATCTGATATAATTTAATCTTGAGATTCTATCTTCAACTAAAAAGTTTCTAGGATATCGATTTAGAAGACCTGGACCATTTGTTCTCATATATATCTATTAAATTTAGATTAATACTCAAATTAAAACAATATATAGTTGAAATATTTCCTTTTTGTCTACAACAACATTATAAAGCTGAAAATAATCTACTTTTACTAACCATGTCCTAGTCAAGTATTAATTTAATATTTGTGAATTAAAACTTTCATAATATGATATACGTTAAAAGTTTAGTTGACGCAAGCTGACTAAATGCATTTAACAAGTACGCTTAAGATATGAGGCGTCAATAAGCAAGAAGTTTTCACGGAAGTTCCAACGATTTCCTCACCTTCTTGTAGTTGACGATTCCCGAAAAGCGAATTCACTTTTGCTACTTACAACTTCTCCTGTAACAGCATGATATTAATCAAATTTGTCATAGTCGTAGTTGATTTTTTTAAAAACATATTTAAAATAGCAATCGCCGGGTTGAGACTTAAAAAATAAAAACTATACTTATTCCTAGAATCCCCGGTTGATTGATTAGTACTCGAGGGAAATAAGTTAGAATACAAAAAACTTATTATTTGACTACTTAAATATGTATTTTTGTATCATTAAAAAGTCCATTTAAATGCCTGTATTATTTTCTGGCTAATAGTGTAGGCAATTGTTGTTTTTATTTATTTTATAATTTGGAAAACTTAAAGCTTTTTTTCGTAGCATATATGATCAAAAATGCTGAATTATTTTACTCCTAGTTCTTTTTTCAATGCTAGTTAGTATATTGCTTATGATTTACAATGTATTAAATACTCTGAAGCTTTTAGTGCAGTTACTAAAAATTTCACTTAGAGATTACAATTTATATTATAAATGTACCATAATACAATATTGAACAATATGAATTTCTGTTATTAAATCATGTTAGCTGACTATTGAACTGACAAGTAATACGTTTGATTTGGTTATGAATAATTTTCTTAGAAAACTTTTATTATACATGTAAATAATTTGCTTATATAGCGTATGTATGAATCAGCATAATAAGATACGTGTTCAGTTTTGTGTTGCGCCGTTCTTTGTAGGCTTCGAATATTGTTTGATATGATATTGCGTAACGACAAGTCTCTATGAAGATAAATAAAACAAAGGATCGATTCCTTGAAATGCAGAGAGAGCTTTCAAAGCTTTTTAGGGAACGGAATCGCGCAAGGATGCCGTTTACACATAGAGATTGTCCAACGTGCGATTCATCTTTAATGTACGTTTACGTTTTTAATGGTTACGTTAATGATTACGTTTTTAATGGTTTTCTGATTATTACGGATATTAAGCTGGATTGTATTCGATTGATTAAAACTGATTTGTATTTAATTTAACGGAGTCGAATCCTCAGTATATTATCATTGAAATTATAACGGAGTCTAAATTGTTATAACCATATAACATCTCGGTGGTTATTGACAGAATCTGTACAGGCAAAAACACATAGGAGTATGGCCTATCATTCAACTACTGATCAATTTAATACAACTATATGACTTGTAACATAATATGTATGAGTTATATGCAAGTTTCTTTGAGTTTTTGGGTATTAATCAATAATAAAACAAAGTAGTTTACATAATTAATATTTCGACTGATGGTGCTTGATGGAAATTGATTTTAAATTCTGAAT
>JAGVSQ010012673.1:0-11499 GCA_022683975.1 Rhyacophila evoluta
AAAATCAATTTCCATCAAGCACCATCAGTCGAAAATATTAATTATATATTTTACTGTAATATATGGCTAATAACAATGCAACTAAGTCATTGAATTCTCTGATTTCAATACATAAAATAAACTTTAAGCGCTACTATCTCCGCAAAGTGTTTTTCGGGACACTGACTATTACCGTAACAACGACGATATGTTAGAATATATCCTATACAAAATTCTCAAAATATAATAGTATCTATGAAAATAAAGGTACTTTGAGAAAGGGAGTGTAAAACATTGAATTTCTAGAGAAGTACACAATTTTAACTCGATACTCATCTCATCAAAATAGATTGATAATAAAACAATATATACATATGATATGGTTTATACAGTTAATATAAAATATCTGCCCAATAGCGTAGAGGTTAGCGTACGCATCCAGCAATCCGGGGAATTCGGGTTTGATTTCCACATTTGTCAGGTTTTTAAAAATCCAAAAATGCAGAAGCAATTGTTTGACAATTTTTGTGAAAAATAATCTGTCAAGATGTTTTCATATTTCAAAGATCCTTATACATATTTTGATTTTTGAGTGAATTTTACACTGTGCAGATTAGCAGCGAACATGAATTGAAAAAAATATATCTGTATTGTGTTCGTTTTAAAATCATAACAATAATTGGACTATCAAAATAACAATTGATAACGTTATCAAGCTCTGTCGAATCATAATTTTGGTCTAATTTTACAAGTTCATTTTAACAACTATGTTTTATCAAAATGTAAACAAGCAACATATATCTTTGAATTGTGTTTAGTTAGATGACTGAATGGCATAAAATCGATGATTCAATGATAATACACACAGAAGTAACATAAATTAAATATCTAACAAAGGACGAAACTAGAAACTATTCATATTTTATATCAACCATACGATCCGATGATGCATGAATATTTTATTATGTCACTAGTACACTGATGAAAGTTGACTATTAATCATAATCAATAACTATGACAGTGAGTGTAGTTAAGCTGTATGATATAAATGATAATGCCACAATCCAACAGCGGATTAACGGCAGCTAATAATTTAGTATACAATATATAATATTATACATCAGTTTATATAATAAGTCGAAAATTCTACATATATTCTAAAAGGAATTGAAGAACCATGGAGAGAAATAATATATTCGTTTACTATTTAAAGATTATCGTATATATTTTTATTTTATTTTTATCGGTTTGCAGAGGAAATTGTCAATCTACAAATCGAAATATTCAATCCCGATAATGACCTTTGGAAAATAAATATATCGACTTCACCAAGCCAAAAGGGCGTGTGTGACATTTTGGTGATTTTGAGTTATATTGGGCATTAGGTTCAGCAAAATGTCATCTAAAAACTGTCAAAAGGCGTTCATTCTAAATAATTGGAAGGTTTCTCAACTGGGTTTCAGTATGTCAATGTTTCCATTTAAAACACAGAAAAAAGTTTTTTAAATTTTATAATACTAAATGTTTGCTAAATAAAGTATCGAGAGTGTCGACAGTTTTAGATACTTAGTGGTACAAATTACGGGAGAAGGCTGGAGCTGGAGCAACCTTCAATTCAATGCGAAATGTCTGCTACTCAAAGCCGTACAAGATAAAAACGAATTTCCACTTGTTCAATGCAAGCATTCTGTCAGTGCTGCTTTACGGTTGAGAAATATGGCACTCAACAAAGACCCAAAACAACTGTATTCTAAGTTTTGTAGCGAATTTTGGGAATACGGTGGTATGACTTCGTTCGTAATAGTCACTCAAGTGAAGTTGTGACGCTGGCCTTTGCTCAGCCACATATTAAAGATGCCTCAAGAAATTCTTAACATGGCCTACATATTCTTTGAGCCGACTAGTTCACGGTGTCCTGTCTTTATATATACTATCTAAAAATGTATTCGGTGGAGTTACGTTAAGCAGGTATGACCTGGAAGGACGCAAGTATACTAGCAAAAACAATGGATTCTTGGAGGCGGCATGCGGTTTTCATATGCTCCATTTGATAAGACGATACGGTAGAAGAAGAAAAAGGATAAGCATACAATATACTTATTAAATAATATTAAAAAACTGAAGGTGTTTTAATTGTATATACAACATTTCTTGGAAAAATATTAAGTGATTCTATGTCTATTTTTACTCTTAAAAAAGCCAGATCAAAGAAAATATGTTTTTCCTATAGATAATTTAAAGAAAAACGTAAATAGTTATGTATGAAAAGTTATTCTGAAAAAATCACTATTTTCGCCCTGCTAAAAAGTAGCGTTTTGTCACTAACGCCTTTTTGGCTTGCCAAAGTCGATATGATGAAATTGTTCAATGCCAAACCAGATAGACCGTGAACTTGTACACAGGTTTCTATATATACTTTTTACACACTAAATAATTAAGACTATTCAATATATAGTACTGCTTTAACAATTGTAATACATTTTTTTTTTACAATTCTCATGTGGCGTGGTTATAGTGATATAAAAACTAGATGACTTATAATAGAACGATTTTGCATAGCTTATTTGCGTACGTACTCGTAACTATAAAAAAATTAAACTATTTTTTATTCAAACATATTTTGAATATGGAACAACAACTTTATATAGATATGTCACGCGTTGTTTTTTTTTTTTTTAATTAACAATACGGCTGTTCAGAAATATCCGATACCGATTTCAAATAAGCGAAAAACACGCGAAAATCGAGTAATAAAAATATAATCTTGCCATAAAACGAGCAATACACGTTTTGAAAAACACGTTACGTAATTTCAACCGTAGATATATGTTTCAATGTAAATTTACTTACCGTATAAATGATGTTAATCATAATAAAATTATTGTATGTAGCTATTCCAAAGATCATATAACGTGAATTCTTAAAGATTTATTCAAATATACTTAGTTTTATTTCATAATTTGATAAAATCTGTCACAATTAGTACGTCTCACAAATGATTCCATGTTTTGTTAAAATAATAATAACATATGTATTGGCTATATTAGACTGTCTAATGGCACAACTTGGTATAGATAGCTAAATGTGTTCACCATTCACCCACTCTGAGCATACATCCGGTCTTAATCGGGCGTATTCCAGAGTTATCAAGATAGTGGATTATGATGTAATCAAGTAGATTATGGCTATACAGAATTTTAGACATAGCATTTGTATTATTTCAGTCTCGCCATCAATACTTAATTAGAAAACACGATTCAAGTACACTTTTTTGAAAAACGTCAAATGTTCATTTACTTCATAAAACAATTACTAATTTTTCATAATTGAAAGGTTAATTAACAGCACTAAAACTTCTTAAGCATTGAAAAAACATTAAACAAGAAAACCGATATTGACTTTAAAAATAAAAATAGTAAGAAAAATGTACATCGTTGCGTTATTATACTATTCAAGATTTTTAATTAATATATATTATACTTCAATGGCCCTATAAATACGTAAATAAAAATAAATATAAAAATCCACTGTGCAGTACCTACATAAATATGTATATCACAAAAACTGTACTCCGGCGTTCGCAAAATACCGTGGTATTCTCCTTTGTATATATTTTTATAATATATACATTTTTCTATTGTCTTTTTGGTAGCGTAGAGATTAGAATCCGCACCTTACAATCCGGGGAATGCTTGTTCGATTCCCACATCTGTTGGATTAAAAAAAATACAAAAATGCACATCGAGTTGAGCAAATATCTGACAAACAACCAAAATAAGCTGTCAAGAGGCCTTCACATCGTGAAGATCCATATCCTCCACTTTGGGAGCGAAAATGGAATGAAAAAATCAATATAGATAAAAAGGATCATAGTGAGCATGTGTATTAAATAAAAGCTAAAAGAAGTGAAGATTCTATTGATTATTGAGAACTATTTAAAATACATTAAGTTACTCTTTTGTACGAAAAAATATTTCAATGAATGCTTTTAAAGTACAAGGCCAAACTTGTGAAAGTTGAGATGTCGAAGCGGAATGAGCTGAATTTCGTTTAAAACATTATGGGCCATCGATTGGATGCCTAAGCCAGCGAAATGTTTCCATAACTTTCAGCATACTTCGAATTACTTGGCCCTGCTCAAGGCAAGGGGACCCTGATAACAGACCGTAACAGCCTGTATCACCTTTTAAAAGAATGACTAACAAATTCGGCATCTCGGCGCAAAAACATAATCGATTTTTTATCCCGAATAATATTTGAATTATTAACATCACTGGGCGATCGTGGAGGCACGTTGTGAAAAAATGTTCACAGTAAATAGAATCGTGAGATTAAAATTATTTAACAATGTATAATCACATCCATGTTTGCAATGCGTACATTTTGATAATGTATATTTTTTAGCGTTTTGTAAGTACACATTAATTTCTAGCTTTTATTTATCAGTATCATACAATATACTCACAAGATTTCGACTACAAGCTGCTTTTCTAGTTAGCTGGAGTTATGGCATCAAGCATTTTATTATACATCAATAACCTTAAAACATCTAGTTGTATATCTACAACAACTATCTTTAACAACACTCAGATGTATGTGCAAATGTACACATATCCGAATCTTAGTGATAATTATCATATTCGTGTATTAAAATCCATGTATTAAAAAGACACACGTGCAAATAAAGCCTCATAAAAGAAGATAAGGTGTTCATATAAAAAACGCTAGATAAGTTATTATACATAGAACTATGCTTAATTTGTACTAAGAATAAGGTCATTTCCAAGTCATATGTGTAATACTTTCACGATACGAAATAACATAATCATTGAGTCATTTAGTGTAACTACGTGCTCGTTTTACATGCAGTATGTTGTTTTTTGGTGACAATTCACTATGGTAAATTGTTCCCATGCTTTAAGTGACTGAAAGTACTTTCTTTTTCTAGTTAATAAATAAATAGCTACAATGTCTTTAAACGTTCACTATATAATATGATTTGGATGTTGAATTTATACCTTGTTCAAGCATGATTTTAAAACCGTGTTAAATTAAAAACTGATGAGTGTTAAAACATAGCCGGTTTTATTTTTTAGGACCGTGTTATTTGATAAATGTGCAGAAAAATTCCGTCAAAAAAGAGAATTAAGTGTAGTCAACAGTTATCAGCTATGACTTATTATAATTATAATTAACTTTATCAATGCGGACGACACACACGTGTGTGTCCATTCAAATATCATAACTACTTGTCAGATATTATAGCCATGCGCTGATGATATAATCTTTGATTGTTGAGCAGGTGTTCATGTGAGTTATAAAAATCAAATCCAAAACTTTTTTATACTTGTGACAGGGCCCTCGTATTTAACAAGTAGCTATAATATATAAGAGCCATTTCTCCGCATTCAAAGTGTTAACAAAGTCTTGAAAACGGTAGCGTCACTGAAATAACTATTGATAAAAATATATCTTTACCTTGTAACTTGTAGAATTTCGATTTAATAATTATTTGAAAATATAATTGAATCAAATAAAGGCTAGTTATATTATGGAACAAATTTACCCTATCCAGACGTTCTCAGATATTGCTTCCGGGAATATATCAATATTCTGAAAGGATATAAGCATGAACCTTACGTAACTTAAAATCGGATTTATTCAAATTAGGGCAGATACGATGAGAAATCAAAAGCTTTTATTAGTCCTCTACGAAAACCGAACGAAATAAATTCAATTTGAAACACATCGAAGCAAATAAGCGGCAAAACAATTTATCAAATGAGATGTAACAAAATATATTTACTTAGTCGCATCTTTGTTTAAAGCAATATAGAACTGGAAAAAACATCCATCAATAAATGACCTTTTAATTTGTGTTCATATTATGAGTTTTTATAAAAATCACATTTTAAAATGCACTTTTGAACCGTGGCCTTCTTTGATTTCAACTATTTATTTTTACTAATGTGCCATTTCGTATGGTCTATTAGTAATCGCTCGCACTTCGACACAAGAAACAATCGGAACCGGGTTCAAATCCGACAGCTGTATTTTTTTAATACAGAATATGATCAATAAGTTGACTGCTCTCTTTATGAAAAATAAATAATCGAAAATAAAAATAATAATAATAATAAGTCACGGTGAATCTGCGCACTGTAGAGGTCCATATATCACACATTCGGATATAAGATTTACAAAATAATTAGCAAAACTCGGACCTCGTATAACACGGGCTTATGGTTCCAGAAAAATGTCGTGTACAATAGTACAAATTCGTGTTATGCGAAATTTGAACTTCATACAAAATTAGGTTTAATTATATCATTTATTTTTTCCAAATTTACTTTTACGTATCTATCTAATCTATCTAATATTTAGACAATACAGAACATTCGTCATTACTATCACTGGATTTTGGATTTGACCTTTAAAAACTGCGTAATGAGCGGCTATCTGCTTTTAGCGTGTTAACCTTTATGTATTTCATGATAAGAAGCCAAACTCTATTGTAATTTCTTCTTGTACATCAAACAAACATGTTAAACAAAAATCAGACATTTCTTTCTAAAGTCGTGTTATATAAGCCTTGTTATACAAAAATGTGCCACAATTCCTCAACCGTGTTTTACGAAGTCTACGTGTATTCAATAAATATATTTAGATCTCTTGTAGACCAATAAAACAGTTACTATAACGTGCGGTCACAATTTAAAGTAGTAACACAGATGCAATTTAAGACAAGAGGGCAGTCCTAGAGTTCTTTGAATAAATGAAAACTTCAACGAAAGCGTACAGCAAAACGGGAAAATACAAGACCAAAATACGGGAAAATTTGGAGGCTATCATCCAACATTTCTTTTTTATGTACAATGTTCGCTCCCAACATGGAGCATATGGATATACACAATGTGAAGATGTCCACACCGAAAGAGGAGTATATGGATCTCCGCAATGTGAAGGCGTCTTGACAGGTTATTTTTCACGAGAAATGTCAGACAATTACTCGACGCATCGGGAATCCAGTCATGTATTTTCGGATTTTTAAAAATCCGACAAATGGGGAATCGAGCCCGCATTTCCCGGATTGCTACGCGCGCACGCTACCAACTATGCTAGCAATTGGTTGATAATAACTGAGATATATATTATATTAAGAAATACGAAAATGACATCAGGCCGAATATTATAACCATACATTTTTTTACACAAGTAAAGTAAATCCCGATTAAAATTAATGTGATTTATTTTATATCCATATCCATAATTATTTTAACATAACAATTATTTTCAGTGTATGTTATAAGCATGACTGGATGCTAATTGGCTTGATCAAATCGCTAAAAACCAATTATCTTAAAAATAAGTCTTGACGCAAAGATCTATAACATTATACTAGACCTCTGTTAATCTTCGCGTTATTGAGATTCAAGAACCCCACTATCGTAGCGGACACAGTAAAACATCGAAATCATATAATTTTTTAATTATTCGTATTATGTCCCACAAAGTAAACGCGATACCGGGAAGAATAATAACAATTCACGCTCCAAGAGCGATATGAGAAGTAAATAAAGCGCTATCGAATAAAAAATGTAAATACAAAAATCCTTGAGTAAGTTCTTGTTTACACTCGAACGTTATCGAATAGAGGAGATAAAAAATACATGATTGTAAATTAATGCAAATTGTAAATAAACACTCCAAAAGAATGTTTTCAATTCCTCTTACGAATGATTGGATACTTTCATTCACAGTTTGTATTTAGTCCAGTGAAATTAGACAAATAAAATCCCTAAAACAACATAAATTGTTAGAAAGCTGAATACAGCGAATGAACATCACATATAAAACTCACCGTGTACTGTAAGTCGAAGATGCGGTGGCAAAATTTGCGCGTTTCACGAGATATACAATGGTTAAAACTCTGTAAGTCGAATTATCTTCAAATGTTATAATATCGTCCCTTTAAAGGTAAAACTCATTGAGTGCATTTTTGGCCAACATTACTCTTTTTGATACATCCAATAATTTTTACAAGGCCTATCGTTTGCAAAAATCAGTTAGCTATCCTATCAACGGAGAAAAAACAGAAGAGTGTAAATTAAGAAACGGATTTTATATCGCAAAAAATATCTCAAAACTATAAAAATGCAGTTAATGAGATTTACCTTTAAAGGGGCGATATTTTGTTTGTATGCAATTTGTCAAGCTACAAAATTTTGACGTTAAATCTTTTTCCTCAAAAGTGAGGTTAGCGAGATATTCACGAAAAATCGTTTTTGGTTACCTTTGATCTCGCAAAAACCTAATAACCAACACTCGGAACGATAAGAACTTTGTATATATTGTTCAAAACCAAAAAACTAAAGTCTATACCAAAATTCAGTTTGGACTGCTAATATAATATATAATATATATACTATACTAATAATAAAACGTGAACAAATAAATCTTCTGGCTTACATAATAAAGTTGAGTATCATTTAGTCCGCATTGTATTTGGATGTGTAACCGCACAATATAGCACCAACTACTAGTATTCGCTCTGTAATGTTAGTAATATACGGAGTTAAAACAATGCGACCACGCGTTGTAGAAGATAATCTAAGATGTGAAAAACATGATCATCAAAAAATTCATTTTGATTAGCTTTTCTTTTATTTTAAGCCATTAAATTTCTTCTGTAATAAGTTGTTGAATAATTACATTAAATTGTAAATCAACATTTAAAAAAAGATTAATAGCTTTTCTGATCAATGCATAATTGTTGGGGCTATAATAACGAGCGCAGTAATCTGCCCTACTAAGTAAAACCACTGCATCTCGAATGTGATTCCCTATGTCGATACTGTGTTTTTACTTAGGAGGAATCGTATAAGGCTGAGTCTACGACTGATGCCACGGCGGCAGAGCGTCGGTAAAAGAGATGCAAAATAGCTATAAATAGGTGAGCGAGAAAGTTGTGATGACAGCGTGCTGTCGCGCTGCTTGACTTACTCACTTGCTCACTCACGTATTTATAGCTATTTCTCATCGCTTTTCCGACAATCTGCTGCTGTCGATCTACTGCCATGGCATCTATCGTAAGATTAAGATAATATGACAATTTGATTCTAAATAACACTACCGATATTGAGTTGAATGATGAAATATTTCAGTAAAATTGGGTTAGGTTAATTTATTTTACTTAAATTGATAAAGATATGAAAATTAAAATGAATAATAAAATTATTGACAAACGTTTTTTTGGTTACACAATTATAATACAGCATAACTCTTAACGAAGAGTAATTATTAATTACTACAACGAATGCATTTTAATATAATTGTGTGAAATACAATTAAAAATACTGTTTCTTATAAAACACCCAATTAAATAATCCTCAATATAAATAACAAAAAAAAAGCCTTACATTTTGTTACAAGTTAATTGACGCAAACAACACAAAAATAAAGGCAAGGAGTATTATTTTCAAACATTTTTATTTTTGAAAAGTTCAAATTTTGCCAACAATTATGTATTTTATTGCATAATTTTGTGTTATAAAAACAGTGAAAAAATACTCCAACACGCGACAAAGTTCACTAATATTAAACTGGCTATAAATAGGATTATGCCGAAAATATTAAACATGAAATATTGCGTTCAGCCTTGCTAAACTAATTTACATGTGTGTTATACCACTATATGATTTTATTCCGTTATGTTTGCTGATCATAATCGAGGAGCGGGTTCCGAAAATGCGGGTTCGATTCTGCTACATCTGCCAGATTTAAAAAAATCCTAAAACGCAAGACTCAATGCCCAATGGGTTGGACAATTGTCTGGTAAACAATTCTCGAGAGAAAAAATCTGTCAACACAAGTCTTTACATTGCGAAAATCTATGTACTCCACTTTCGGATCGAGCGTGATAATTGTTTTTTTTTAACTATGATCGATGTTGATGGCACTTGATGGAGACTCTAAAATAGCTCCTTGCATTATATTCTGAAGATGTAATGATTTAAATTTGTCAGGAACTTGAAGATTAGCAAAAAGGCCGACCAGTTTCACGTTACATTAAAAGTTATACATCGATGCTGAAACTGATAGGGATAAGTGCTGCTGATAATTGCAGAAAATCTCAAGTCGGCTTGCCTCTTGCTCCGATTAGCAGAATTCCGATTCACTGGAAGAACATTTAGTTATATCCAAACGATTTATTCAAGAAAATTAATGGATGCTGACATGACCTAAGAAGATGCAAAGCAATTGACGGGTAACTTAGCGTGCAGATATTTAATCATTTGTATCTACAAAATATAATATAAAACAATGAACGCCTCGTATAAAACAAGTGTGTATCTTATGTTAAGCATAAATATCATAAGCTAACAAGATTTTAGGCCCGTCTTTCAATTGACAGAACCTTTAACATTAAACAATCAATATGACGATGTCCCTTGTTGCACTCAGTTACCAATACCGGTTGAGAGACATTTCATTAAAAAGATTTATTTTAGTTAATCAAGGTAAAATGCATTATCAAGGGTTTTGGGAGACTCTTCTGATTATTCATTAACTACATATATATATATATATATATATATGTATGCGTATGCATACTCCTATATGATACAAAGGAGTATAACATATTAAATTGCTTTCTAGTGTAAAAGCAGCGACACGTGAATGCGTTATTTGACATTTGCATAGTAAGTTATTCCAAATCGGAAAAACAAAAACATGTATATTCTTATGTCACCATATTAAGTTTACAAATTCACTCAAGACCATCCGCATATATTTACTTATAAATAAATAACATTAGATAATAGTATTTTTTAAAACAGGTTTTTCGACTCGGTTCCGAGTGTCTGACTGAATCTGTTTAAAAAATGCGACAGTATTTCCGCAGAAAAATTCGGCTTCATTACATTGTAAACTTGATATTTAGAAAGACTTTTGAGCATTTAAATAATAATAATAATATTATATAAACGACGATAATAATTAATTACTTAGCCATTGTAAAAATATAGTCGTCAATGTTTTGCATTCTTCAAATACCGTCTGCCGATGAATCAATTGTGTAAATATTTTCAACTAGACATACCTCATCCTAGCCATTCATCAACGTAATTGTATATTCACAGATGTATCACAAAAAAACTACACATTGTCTATATCGTGAATTATGGACTTTAATGTTGTACTACAGTGATTAATTGCTAGTCATTGAAAAAATATCAGCTTTTGGTAACAGTTTGCAAAAAATACAATCTAATTATATGCCACGTCAATATACAAAAATAGTTATTACTACAAAGTAAATTCATTACAATATAACCTCGATATACCGGACTAATTCGGGCGAGCGGATGTCCGCTATGGCTGAAAGTGCGTTACATAAAAATAAGTTTTCCGAATGCATTTTATTATTTTTAAAAAAAATATTATTAGTTGCAAGAACAGATTTTTGTTTGCACTTTCGCGGTTCAGTATGGTTTTTTTATAATTCTTTGTCTTCTT
>JAGVSQ010012675.1:0-11497 GCA_022683975.1 Rhyacophila evoluta
AAAAATAAAACATTACATTCTTACATATCCTATCAAATACTACTAAAAAACGAATCATTTTTGAGCCGATCTTAAGTAAAACCTGATGGCGATCAACGTGTTAACAAATCCTGCTCTTGTACATTTTCATAAAAAAACCGTTAATAAAACATTAGATGGACCACGTGTGAGATGGGCTCTGTAGTTAATCTCCGCAATAATATGCGTGCTAATGCAATCAAATATTTCTATAAACCTTGTGATCACTTTCAGTCTACTCTAAATCATAGAAAACTAAAATAATAAAAATAGTAATAATGCAGCGAAGTTTCTGGAGATTTGATTTGTAAGACACAGGGAAAATCTTCATAACCACAAATTTAATTACCTACATGGTACAGAAGGCGTTAAAAAAATTATTAACATTCAGTATTTTTGAAATGTGCACTTTTTTGAGTGAGAATAATAAAAATTGCTAGTAGGTTACACCATGAAGTAGCTTACGGCATCAACAAAATAGTCAATCAGATATGACATCCATTAATTACCATCTAAAAGGAGGCTGGAATAATTTGGAACGATTGAAGAAGACATGTGATCTCCATATGCTGAACGACTATGAATGAAAATAGTTACATAAACAATTTAAACAGAAGTTTTAAATTGTATCAATCGAGTAAAAACTTCAATAAATAAAAGAAATGAATAATATTGTAAATAAAATATGTAAATAAAAATTCTATTGTAGAAATTTTCAATATTTTAGTTTACACAAAGTATTTCCTTCTGTTTTTGCACAAATTTGTTTTAATGTTGAGTTTTCCGTTTATAATTATATATAATTATGAATTTTTATATATTGCCTGAAAACATTTACTTTTTACTTTTAATGCAGCCACAGTATCTGAACCCATGAATTTTTCAGGTCAATTCATAATGCTCATTATGTCGACCGATCCAGAGCATAAATTGGTTGTTGATCATTCACACTCCATGCATGCCTGTTCATCCAAGTACGCATAAAAAATAATGGTGTCACAGTGTATGGCTTACAGTTTTAAAATTGTTCACATGTGTGGATTTATCTGTAGAACCATGATTAAAATTATCCATTCACTCTTTCTAAATACATATCTATATGTAACTTTATTGCAAAAAGAGGATTCATACCTGAAGCATGTACATTTAGAAAAAAGCTTTTATTTATGCATTAAACGGTGTTCAACATTGGTTGTTATGCATTCATTTAACTCATTGATTATTCATGTTACGCATTTAGATAGTAAATTTTGAACCAACAATTGGATTCAAATCTGCGATTTACATTTAAGGATTCAGAAACGATTTGCTAAATCACCATTGGCGATAAAATGCTTATTACATTTTTTAATGACATCAATGACGATTTGGCAGGGGCACTTGAATCCAAATTATTGAATTAAATTTTATTATATTAAAAAATGATATTTTTTATTTAGAAAATATGTTATATTTTAAAAAAGAAATTTTATAACTAAGATGAAATTTTATGAATGTTTATAAAATACTAAGTATTATGCAAAAATTATTATAAAATTAACCGAGTTTTTCTCTCAGATGTTTTGCTTTACAGTCAGAGTTAGAGTAACCAACACTATAAGAAACTCATAAAAATTATAATGAAATTAGTTTATTTGTGACAAATTCAGTATCAAAAACTTATGATAAATCACCATTTCTACTTTATTGAAAAGGATGTGGACATACCCAGTATGGAACTATAAATCTTACCATGTGTCCTGGTTTTGAATATTATTTATGGATTTTTTAACTCACAATATTGTGGATCTCTACACTCATTCATTTAGGAACCAAAGAAGCGGGCCATCAGTATTCAAGTTCTTGTCTTCAAATCTACTAGCCAATTACTCAAAGAGTGAAATTCCGTCATGAAAAACTTTAATAATGCCAGTTCTGACATGTGAATAACAATACAGTGAATTCTAAGGATATACTGAAGTGAAAAATTATTGACGGAGTGGTTAAATTCATAAAACATAATTGACCATGTCTTACCTTTTCCGACTATTGTTTTAACACATTCACTGCGACATGTATTTAAAGAATAGTGTATTGACGCCCCAGGGCCATCTTTAGCAGCGAACGTGTTAAGTGAACTTTCATATTTGGGACAATTTATAGGACTGCAAGAATTTACTTTAAGAAATTAGGTTATGAACTCGAAGTAAAAATAATGTACACTGGGAAATGATAATGTTGACAGAACGACACAAATGAAATAAAGACATCAGATAAATGTTTTATATATTATTCAATTATTCTTTTTAAAGATATTACATTAAATTATTTGCATTTTGTAATAATTTGATAAACAACTCATGTAATTAACTGAATTATACAAAGGCAAGACATTTCAATCTAAATATAACTGCCGAATAGTAAAATATTCACTTAAAGCATTAAACTTGGATTCTAACCTTGAATCATCTAGTAAAATCATATTTCATTATTATTAATGAAAAAAAAATGGATTCAGAAAGTCTTGCATCCTCAATAAGATCTTTCAAAAAGAGTTCAGGCTATGAAAATGATGCTGTTTTTGCCAACTTCTGAAGTGAAACTTTCCAGTCATCAAAGACCTGGTATGACAGAAGAAGACCTAGGTACTATACACCAACATTATTATTTATATAATATATATTTATTATGCTTACTATTCAGTAATCAAAATAATTGATAACAGTAATTTATTATACAATGTACTTCAACAAATTTTCACAACAACTATGACTTTTAATAAACTATTGCAGTATTTCATGAACGTTCACATTAAATAAGGACATTTTAACATGATAATTGATAATGTAATGAGATTAAAGAACACATTAATATGCTAATTATATTTCTAGCTAAATTAAAACAAGTTGCAAAATGCTGCTCTTGGAAAACTCCTGGCACCTTTAAGAGTGCCTTAAATTTGTCTACTATATATTTGCATAAGATAACACTTGCATAATAGATTAGAAGGTAGTAAGTAGGATTCAAACCATTACCTTTTAATTAAAAGGACGGCATGTCTTCTACTTCACTACACATAAAATGATGTTTAAAAAAGTGCAATTGTACACATAGGAGCTTTGAGAAGTATTCAGCTAAATTTACATTTAAACTATATAATTAACAATAAGACACTAAGCGCTATTAAAACGACAGTATATTTTTCAGGATTATAATTTTGGTTACTTTACGTGACCTAAAAGCTATGGTATGATATATACAAACTGAAGGTTGAATTAATTGCATGTCAATATTTTTGAGGTTTCCTGCATAAGCAGACATACCTATAGTCACAATCAATAACCAGTAGAAATTAACTACGATGGATTTGATTGGCTCAGGTATTTCACTTAACAAGTTATTTAAGTAAAATAACATCGGGTGATTATAATTGTAGTCATGATGTAGCATCCCAACCAAAAATCAGCAATGTTGAATGACCTGTGAAATGTTATTTTTGTAATTTTGCAAACCACAATTCTGTAAAGTAAATGAATAATGTTTTAAGAAATAAGTGACTTTTTGAGCATGGTAGACATTTCATTTACAAAGTTTATGAAATGTAACAAATAAACATAAAAATATACATGTGATGGTTATGCTGTTTGATTGACTGTCATTTTATGCCATTTGGCTCATGTCTTTATATAGCTTTAGGTCAAGTCAGGTTAGGTTAGCATTTATCCATCGTTGACAAGTTTCGTGACATAATTGCTCGGAAAAAGACCAGTCATGCCACGAAGTTCACCTGTAATGAAAAGAATGGGCTTATTTGAATTCATTTTATATAATATTGAATTTATTACAACCACATAGAAATTAAAATACACTTAATTTGTGAGACAGATATTTCACAGTTTTAATCATGAATTATTGCCATAAGCCAGGCATTAACCCATTTATCAAGATTCAGCTTTTTCCGTGTTCTAGGCACATTACCTGCTGACATCAACTGAGGTAACTGAAAGATATAATATATGGTTTTTTGAAAAATTTGGACATTTTTAAGTCTGAGGACTAACGTATTCAAAGTTAATGGACATAACTCCACTACACGTAACGATCCCCACATGTACACGTTCCCAAAATAATCTCAGCGAGATTGCCTTTATTTAAGCTGGTGTAAATATGGTATCTTCTAAGTATTATCGTCTCCTATTCAGTAAAACTCTACAGTGTTGGTTAGGAAACCTGGAGGTGCTGCATAATTATTCATATGGGGAATGGATATGGCAAAAGAAGAATTTACTAAAGTTAACTATTGTGATAAAGGTATTACCTTGCCACCAGGCCGGATCCTGGTCCCTGTTGGTAACTGCGATAATGTCATCTTTCTCAAAGCTCAGCTCATCAGCATTTTGCGCTGTATACGGGTACAGAGCTATTACCTATGAAATAGAAAAAAATATACCAAATAGTATCTCATTAATATATAGAAATTATTGCTTAAGAGTTCTATATATTTTTTTAAGATATTTTTTTGAATTAATCGTCAAACTGTAAGTTTCAATGTTCATTTTGTTAGATTATATTGGTTGATTTACCTTATCAATAACCTGCTCTTGTGACATGATGTCCATCTTTGAGGACATGACGGGTGTTGTCCGGCCAGAAGCTCGACCAGAAGGCTGTAAAATCTGAAGTAAAAAGAAGAAGTCAGTGTCACAGAATAATGTCATAAAAATTTATATATAATTACATATATAATTACATATAATTCATATTCATTTATATCAGTATAGACATTAACGGAATAATCCAAATTCACAAACTTAGTTAAATAGCTTTCTGGCTGCAAGTTATCTGCTATTATTGTTATATGTTTTGGAATCTGGCGTATACCAATACGCCTGGATGTAATATTCTACGATACATGTGTTTATAGAAAATTGATGAGATTGATACCTTAACATAACTGGCAGGAAACCATCCCAACTGCCTCTTATGGCCTTTTTGCTGGAGCTCACCTTCCCACCATCCGCTGTCAGCTTTCTTGCGGACCATTATTAACTGTCCTTTCTGCAAAGTTAACTGCTCTGGGCTGAAAAATTAAAAAAGAATTGTATAGGGGACATACACAATCAAATTCATTTATAATAATATATGCGAAGTGATAAAAATTATTATATGCAATTTAAGTTTTGAATTTAGTATTCTCATTCCACTCAACAGTCACATTACTGTAAGTAGAAAAGAATTCAAATGTGTGTTACCTATTTGCAGTATATGCTGCGAGAGCTTGAGCAATCTCAGGCCTCTTTCCTGACCTTCCAGCTACAGAATCTCTACCGCTGACGGAGTCTCTACCAGAAACAGAGTCTCGTCCACCACCAGAGACAGAGCCTCTTCCAGGACCTGGTGCCTGTTCCATTAAACTAGCCACCTCATTACAGATTGGCGTTGAAGGTTTTTGGTCCTGTAGAAAAAAAAGCAATTTGACTCATGTATTTGATTAGTGTGAGTTGAAAGAACTTCTACACGTAACCAAATTTTTCATATCCCACCAGGTTACATCAGCACATATAGCTCCATTATTATTTATCGGCTTTCTAGGATACTCCATGAAGTGGTTAATTTAGGATCCTCTTGAGGCATCCACAACATTTGTCAAAACTAAATCTAAAAGTAGAACACTGATAGAAATCAGGTCATGAAGGTTAATTAAAATGAAAATCCTTTCTCATTCTTAACATAAGTGGACACTCATTAGAGATATGATCAATGTTCTGTAATTAGTTATTTAAGTAAATTGATGATTTCTAAGACTAACATCATTTCCTGTATTGTAGGCTGATGGGGGACTCTGCTGACTCTGATGAGGTGACGTAGCTGTCACTGTTTCGTATGTTGTATCCACAGTTGTGTTAGTAGCTGCAGGTGACAACGGTGCATCTTCAGCCCCACCTGGTAAAGGTGTAACATAGTTTGAAGGAAATATACCGATTCTGAAAGAGAGCAGAGGAAATAAAAATTAACAATCAATAAAATAAATACAGTAGCTCTCTCAATGGTTCTATCTATGTCTTCTATGCATATATATCATTGATTATAGAGAACTCAACTAAGCCATATATATAAAACATTAATTAAATTATATATTGAGCTCTTTTCGCAAAAACATTGTTAAAACTGTGAAATTATGACTTCAGCTGCTGCATGCCTTATGATCTTTTGCCAGTCCATCAAATTGCCGCTTACAATCTTCTGCCGAAAAGGGCTCGATATAATGCCATGAATAAAAATATTGAATCACTAATTTGAGAATGTCTACATTATTGGGATTTTCAATTGTATTAACTAAATAAATAAAAGAAAAATATTTATATATTTCAAATCAACTTTTCATAAATTAGTTATTACTTATTCAACAGATATGGATGGCCATATGTTGACAACATATTTCATACATTTGTTAAATTGTCCAGGAGGAACAAAAAACCTCATAAAAAAGTATTAGTGAAGTAAAAGTTAAAAGTAACTAATTGGAAAATTAAGGAAAATGAAAGTATTTTGGTCCTCCTGAACAATTTAACAAATGTATGATACATGTCAACTTATGGTCGTCAATATGTAACAAGTGGATTCAAACTTTGGTTTAAATTATAATTATCATAGAACTATGGCCTAGGAGTAGTCATATTATTAAAGTCTTGAAAATGGTATGATAAATGTTAAAGTTCTTCTGAAAACAGCATTACTACCTGTCTTCTAGCTTTCCTGTCCACCAGTCTCCATTCTTTTCGGTGACTAGGATGATATCACCAGCTTGGAACACAAGGTCTCCTGCTTCTTGAGAGTTATAAGGATATGCAGCCGTGTAGTATCCTGACTCGCCTGTGTGAAAAATTCATAATATATTATTTACCAAGTTTAACACTCCCTACTAGTAAGACACTTTGTAGTAGGACTACATCAGTACAACGCTTAATGTTTCCAAGGCAGAAAGCTAAGAAGTGTTTCCTTAAATATAACTTAACAGCTAATCCTCACAATGAAATAGTCTGTCAAGATCAGTATTTATATTGTAGAAATTATATGCTCCACTTTTGGAGTAGATGGGGATAAAACAATACTACAACTGTAAGTCTAATGATTTTCCAAATTCGCTCCAGTGTCAGTTACTTAGCTCAGAAACAATTAAATCAATATGCTAATATTTGACTACACCAATACTTATTTTGGTGTCGATACAAATGCCATAGCTACTTGCTAAATATGAGGACCCTGTCGAAATTATAAAAAAGTTCAGGATTCGTTTTTTTATGACCTACATCTGCGCAACACCTGCTCACCGATCAAGGCTTACACACTCACTGCTTAGCTATGATATATGTGACAAATGGTTATGATATTTGGATGGAACACACACGTATGTGTTGTCTGCAAAGAAAGAGTTGAGATACTTGCTTAAGTAAACTTAATGCATAACTGCTACTCTCTTGATATGAATAAGTAGAAATATATTGAAGAATTTTAATATTTCTCATAATAATAATAATAGGTATTTAATAAAATTTAATGAAATAATTTACCAGTGGATGCTGCTGAAACAGCACTGACATTCTGGGTGTCTTCAACGTAACCTGTAATTGAAAAACATGCTCGGTGAATTCATATGATCAGTAATATGACTTATCACTTACTAATCTGTCAACCTATGATCCCACACATTTTCAATAATCTTTTTTATTCCATCTGCATTTGGAAGAAACTGTATAACTTCCGCCATATCCACTACATATATATATATGGGGGCCACATGGCACTTCCAGGATTCTCTATCACCCCCTAATCACTTTGTATCTTCCGAAGACAGGTTGGCATCTCTTAATTATACTGAATAAATCATTTAGATGGTACCCAGCAGTCTTCCAGGACGTTGGAATTTCCACACAGGATTCAGGTTTTCCGGACTGCATTTTTAATAATTTCTATCATCGGAACCATGTGTTATACCTGTCTCTGTTTGAGTTTTTTGCTACACTATATATATAAATGATTGATGTTTTTGATTGAAATTGATTTTAAATTCATAAATTTTCATTAATTATATTATATTTTCGTTTGAGGGTTTAGTATAATTTATTTTGGAGTCCCAATTTTTTGTCAGTGCATATATGTGCAGAAGATACCGAAAGGCGAAACTCAAGTTACAAACAATGTTCCATATAAATGTTTAAAAAGGTCAATTGATTTGTCTTCATTTAAGGCTTTGGGAATACGCAATTATTATTTGTACAACTATTTCGATATCTGATTTGATAAATATTGAAATTAATGTATCATAAGAAAGATATGGTTATTCAAGTAATAAATTATATTTTAAAAGAATACTAAAACCTGGACTGTCCACTGGTTCCATTTGTTTCCTATACAATATGATTGCAATCTAACAAACAAGTAATTTTTATTTTTTTCTCTTACTAGATTGAAGAGTTGAAGATTCAGCAGCTACCTGCGGCGCTTCTACTTGTCCTGATTCACTAACATTCTCTGGGACTTCTACGATACCTGAAGAAGAAAATTGAATATTATCAAACTATTACATTAAAAAATCACTTACCTTACCCCGGCCATGTCTCCACACTGAGTGTATGGAAAAATACCATGGCATAACAAATAGCATGTAAATATGTTCTTTTCAAAAATAATGTGAAATATTCGATTGCAAATAGTTACGGCAGCTTTCTCTCTCAACTTATGGAATATAGAATCTTCTAATTACTTATGCACAAAATTAAGTCTGTGCTTACACAGGATTGAGACGAGATGGGTAATGTATAATATAATTCAAAAAACTTCTTCACAGGCTTACCTTCAAGGACTTTCTTGCCTTCCATGCTGTCAGTGAGAGCTGATGACATATCTTGCATCTCGTTGCCCGGAGAAGTGACTTCTTCCACATATGATTCCGGAAACCAGCCCTGTTTCCCTGCAACAAGAAAATAACTGATTTTGATTGATTCGGTATTGAGCATCAAGCTTAGTCATTAGCATAATGTTACAGTAACAAGGAACTTCAGATCTTTTTTATTCCATCCGGTCACTGCCTACAATTCCTCTGTCGTTCGTCAAATTTATGGGTGTTCAACCTCAACAGATCATTAATTAGCATTTACAAGGTAGAACTGCTTTTTGTGATGGTGAAATAATGCAGATTGACTTGTTTTGTCGATAATTATTATAACTATGATACCATTATCATAGTTGGTTACTATATGATGCCTTTGAGTCTCTCCCATTAGCTTATCTTTTTTTCATTCTCACACTGCGATCCGTAACTAGTATAATGAACATTAAAAAAGAGCTTAGGAATTAATTCAAAACTGAGAAATGAGAGAACGAAAAATGTAACAGTGTACTTGTGATCTTATTTATAAAAGTTGGCAGTTACGGAATATTACCCCTGCATTTCCCGCTGAGCCAGCCCGGTTCTGCTTTGACATCCAGCATCACCATGACGCTGTCTCCAGGCTGCAGAGAAAGCTCATCTACAGAGCGTGCCACGAATTCGTAAACGGCCCGGTAGCGTACCTCGTTACCTGAAAAATAATTCATTTTATTCATTGTGGCCGATACAAATTAATATCACAGAACTTTAAAAATATCTGAATTAATTAATAATAACATACTTATATAACATAATAAATTACGAAAAGCTATGTCTATCCAAATGTAACTCATGTTGATAGACAAAAGTGTGCTTTATGAAATTATTTGCAGAATGCAATTGGGAAAGAGTGCATTTGGAGCTCTCAATAGTAGAAATACTTTTAAGAGCAACTTACCACTACACAAGCATCAAGTGTTTAATCTAAAGCGTTTGGATAGTATTAATATGCAGTCTTAACTTTTTTTATTTTTATGGTAAAATCATTTCCAATTAGTACTTTTATTTTTTCAATTATATCCAAATACTTTGTTGTTTTTTGTTCATTATGTTTTATCATGACCACTTCAAAAGTGGATCGCATTGACCTTCGCAATATGAAGATTTTCACTTCAGAATAGGAGTAAATTTGTTTGATTTTTGGAAAAGTACATTTAGAGACTTTAATTAATATGGTACATTATGTTGTTGCTATTTAACTGCATAATGAGACAGATCGTGCTTAATCGAGTGTATTTTACATGTGTAATTATGAATTTTAATAAAGGATAATCATTAATTCCAACAAGCATGAAGTTCCTATAGAATGTCTAACAAAATTTCTGATTATCAATGGCTAATTTAACCATGAGTCCTAAAAGTGACTTGAAAATACAAAATAATACACATGTTTGTGTATTTTTTTAAATATATATATTTAGATATATATGTATATACGTAAAATAAAGAAGCATTTACATTAATATGCCAAATAGATAATTATAACAAAGATAATAAAAAAAGTAATGAATCAAACTGAAAGCGGCGAACGATTCTTACCAATTCGAAATGCTATTTATAATAAATAATCCTAACAGCATTTATTAAATTAATAATACAAATACTAAATTACTATGAAATACTATACCACAACACTTGATAAGGGGTTCATTGTGTGAAAGGTTTACGATATAAAGTGGCGATTTTCATTAATTCACTGAACTTGATTATATTTGCAACCAACTGATTCTTCGAGTATTCCATAATGTCATTTGACAATCCATTAAACAGACACCTCCTGTACTTAAATGTATATTAAGAATATTTGGGATTATTTATAGATGTGCAGAGAGAGATCAAGCCGGGAAATCCAGATTCCATCAAACACCATTCCAAGTGTCAAAAATATCTCAGGAGCAGCTTCCTTGCTTGGTGTGTGCGATTCTTGCTTTGATAAAACTATTGCAGTTAAGCCTTAAGTTTGTAGAAAGTGTTTTTGATTTCAAAGCTTTATAAAAAAAAGATTTCATAAAATAACATGAGAAAAGCAAAAGATTTTTAATACTAAAATGAATCGAAGGCATTCTTCAAGGTTATATCACTGGCCCATCACAAAAAGTGTAAAAAAAGAATATTTTCTCTTCACGTCTAATGTAGAAAGCAACAATATAAAAAATAGTCAACTTGAGCGTATATTAAAGCGAAATATAAATATTCTGTAAGCATAAGATGTAAAATTTGAAGTGTTTGGTGTTGTTTGTAACCTGCTGCCGTGGGTGTGTTCGGTGAGGACTTTATTATTCTGGATGGGTCGTCCCAGCCCGTTTCCAGAACCGTGGAGCTATAGTCATTGGAGATGGCTTCGTCACTTTCGGCCCAACGCTCTTCGTTGGCTGCATACGATAATCAAAAATATCAAACTGCTAACTAATTACACGAAATCTTCAATTCAATTATTCATTTTAATCAGGAACCGGGTATTGTTTGCATAATAATAAAAACCAGATACAAGATCTCATAAAAAAAAATTAGACAAGTACAGGCGGACCTCGACTTTCGCACATGATTGGTTCCTGAAAATGTGTGCGAAAG
>JAGVSQ010012676.1:0-11496 GCA_022683975.1 Rhyacophila evoluta
AATACTATTAAACTTCATTTCTTTAAGAGAATTGAATATTTTAAAAGTAATTTACATTCATATGGTGTATATTATTAAATTTGTGTCATTTGTGTTAAATTTTATGTATCTTGCTTATTATCTATAGGGAAGTTTAATTAGATAGATTATTTATATCAAGGTTAATATCCAAGGGGTTTTTTTACACGAGGAATAATAGTTCGACGATATGATTGGTCTATAAGCGTTGTTAATATAATTATAAATTAAATCAGTCTTAAGGATTCGCAGTACTTCTGATTAAAACATACAAATAGGGTGATGTTTGTTCGTATTGTACACCAGTTGACATATGAATTGGCATTTTTTTGTAACGTGTAATTTAGAACACTAACCATAAAAGAAAAATCTATCTAAAAGTGCCAATATGGATTTTATCGAATTCTTTAAACGAAAGTTTTTCATTTTTTTTTAACTAATCAAGGATCAATAATCAAGCATCTGCCATTATTATTGAAGTATTATAATAATAGCGGTTTAGTCTGAAATAAAAAATTACAAGGGTAGTATTAAATTTTAGTTCCCCCTTTTATTCGTCGAATCCAAGAAAATATTTATTAATATTATTATGTTCGAATGTTCACAAACACTAAAGATCAAAATATTTATTAAGTCGGCTGCAAAAGAAAGTTCCATATCATAAAAGGAGGGTCTGGCCCCACTATACTACTGCATAATATAGGAAAGTAAAATTTAAAAAAATAAGATTGAAAATAGTTGAACAAATGAGATTTGAAATCGACTTCTATATTAAAGTTCAAAAGTATTTTAGATACACCACGATGTATCTAACTGTTTTAGAAATGATAATATTAAAATAAAAAAATGGTCAAATACTAAAGGCTTATTGTAAATGTATGTATTCCGAATGGCAGTGATTGTTAAGCGGATGCCAATTTCCATGGTACCCCAAGGCAACTAACTCTGAAATTGTCAAGGGTTCGACCTTCATTAAATTTGAAGCCTTCGTATTACATTTTACATGTCGGAAATGTCCAGAGCAGACCTCGTATATAGTTAAGACTTTGAATATTTGTGTGATCACTTATCGATATCACTGTGGATTTAATCCTAGTAGTGTGTCCAGATTTATAGAGCATACCATAGCTAGTAATGCTGATTTTTACACGCGGTATATGGTGTCCGTATGCTACACTTAGAGAACTGATATAGGAGAAGTTGGTTTTCGGAGAATTGATTTGAAACGATTATAGTAGTATGAAAAAAAATCACGGAAATTGATCGTTAAAAATATTTAGCACATGTGAAATGAATTACAAACGAATAGTTAAAATTAATTTATCTATCATTCAAACTCACGACATCTTTGGCATAGCTTTTAACGTGAGACACGTGAACCGTTTTAGGAAGGAAGTGCGAATTGACCGAGGTGAAGCTCAATTTGGCCATCGTTCAAGTCTACATATGCATGAAAAAGATAATTTAGCTTCTTATTAATCCATATCGACCCTGTTTAGGTCTAACAGAACAATAATGCCGTGAATCAGATTTGATTCCTCTTTCCTGTATGCAAATTTAGTAGGTACTTCTTTTTAAAAATCTAAAGTTGGATTAAGATAATAAATATTTCGGCATTTGCGGCTTGACTCTTTTTGCCATGTGTATTTGAATGTGTACATTGTAATTCTAAAAATTAAAGCAATTTTAAAAACACTGAGGATTAATGCATTTTGCCTAAGCAGAGTCGATATGATAACTATACTAGGCAAAACTGACGAGAAATGATTTCCCACAAGTTTCTTAAATTTCAAGAACGACCTGTACAAACTTTTATCAACCACAATACCCAAAACGTCTTCACATCTATCACACATACTATGTTTTTAATATTTTTACTGTTAACACAATACGTGTGAAGCATTTATAGTTCTCCATACTACGAAGATGTTATATTTACAGCATAATTAATGAAATTTATAATTCTAAAAGCAAGAATCTTGAAGGCAAAGTGATGTACGACAAATTATTCATTTGATTTCTTTTCTCTTGGATGAAAAGATCCAAGGTAAACAAATACCATCTAGACAAGGTTCAGGCTGGTCATTAAATCTTCGAAACCGATAT
Source organism: Rhyacophila evoluta (assembly GCA_022683975.1). Taxonomy (NCBI): domain Eukaryota; kingdom Metazoa; phylum Arthropoda; class Insecta; order Trichoptera; family Rhyacophilidae; genus Rhyacophila; species Rhyacophila evoluta. The sequence goes on from JAGVSQ010012676.1 coordinate 2,125, forward strand.
GAAAATATAACCTCTCAAAACCTTGAACAAGATAGTAAACAATATTAATTCGCTATCGCAATATTAAAGTCACTGTCCCTATATTGACAAAGTAATATAAGACGAGTGACTATACTAACAGATTCTGTCAACAGAGCAGTGAGCAGGCGGCGCGAAGTATTGTTAGAATTTATTTGAGGACTGATTATCGCAGTGAAACACCCTTGAAGGTTCAATGATTCCCTTTGTGCTAAGGGATTAAACTTCGCGACTGAGGTGACACATTTGCGGAAGATCTCTGTCCTCGCACAGGGTTAAACGAGTCTTTCTTTGTTGGATTAAATTAGATTTCTGGTAGTTACGGGGGTCTTATTACGCCATTGTTAAGTAATATAGAAACGTTTTATAATATTTATAGTTATAGATATTTTATGTAACACTCAAGACTAAGCAAGCCTACCTAATACATTTCTTTATAATTATAATACTTCACAATTTGATTTTATAGTAAAATCTAACATTAGATCTTTCTAAAACCTTTAGTGTGCCCACCATCCACCGCCCTGTTCTTAGACCAGGTCTTAATCAGGCGTATCCCGGAGCTCTGATATTGAGAAGCCATCCACTTTATTCTACGGGAATGTCCCGGAAGTAAATATAAATTATCCAAGACTTAAGTTGTCACGCACCTAAGTGTGCTGAAGTTAAAGAAAAATAATGATAAAACAAGCTAATTGAAGACTTATTTGGTTGTGAAGAGATCATCACGCTCGCCGTATGACGCCGAAAAACTCTTTATCTTAAAAAAAATACAAAGTGGCCAGACACTATACTTTTTCACTCCGAAAGTAGACCATATGGATCTATACAGTGTGAAGTTGTCTGCACCGAAAATGGAGTATATGGGTCACCGCAATGTGAAAACATGTCGTGACAGATTATTTTTCACAAGAATTGGCTGTCAGATAACTGCTAAACCCAATGGGCATTCAGGGCTGCATTTTCGGATTTTTAAAATCCAGCAGATGTGGGAATTGAACATGCACTCCCCAGATTCAAGGCGCGCACGCTATCCTCTCGGCTACCAGGGAGACATATGTCAATTATATTAATTAATAATATAATATATTGTTGCCAAGATGGGGTCCAGTGAAAGAGCGCTTTTTCAATTTGTGCCGAATTAGTGTTGGGAATTTAAACCTTCTAACTGCATTCAAATTTTCAATTTTAATTTGTATTTGAATACAAAATATATTCCTGATGGTTCGAGCAAATAACTTTCTAATAATTAATCGTTGTTTTAATATATAGTATTATAATAATATCTATGATACGTATTAACACTTTGTAGGTCTCCATTGTATACCCCACATTTAAGTAAAACGGTAATTTATCTTATTTTTTATTAATTAATACAATCTTATATGTTGTAAAATAAGCTAAAGTTATTATGGAGCTTGTGTTAATTAATTTAAGACTTAATCGGAATAAGCCCGGCTTCTTCATGAATATTCTTCACGCCTACGTAAGCAAATTAGTAGATGCCAAAAACTCACAGGCAGACATGGAAGCCACGGTCGTTCACCAGGACATTCAAAATCTTCAAAACTATTCGACATTTGTGAAAAATGTATCTAACTAGATAGTGATTCCGGCCAGCATTTAGTTCATTTGAAAAAGCCTGAAGTATAAAATTATTTTAATTCAAATTATTAAACATTTTTTTAGAATGATTTTTTAAATTTTACGAAAAATTTGCCTGACAGTAAAATTTGTTATAATATATTAAGTGGAATGCTTTCGAAATAAATTGAATGGAGTTAAAATTACCATGTTTGACAGAATCGTAATTGAAACATGTGAATATCAATGTTATGTCAGTGCACTGTCTTCATTCCGATGTTATAAAATATTTTATTTATATGTTGGCATTATGTTATGCGACCTCGTAATGCATTTCAATATTTAAAAGAATTCAACACTTCCTTGTGTCTAGAGCCTTAATTTAGATTAAAATATTCATGTGATTTATAATATTTTGAAGGTTATTTTCCCGACAATAAATAACTTTACCTTCGTATCCTTGAATCATGTCGAAATGGCAACTCTTACTCATTTAGATGTTAAATAAGAATTTATATCCACATCGTAATTTATTAATTGTAGAGATAAATACCAATTTTCAAGAATAAATATTTTTTAAATTCGAAAAAATAAATCATGCCCTACTAAATCAATATATTTAAGAAACTACAACTGAACGATTACAATTTTTCAGTTATCCATACGGATGTAGTTTATTTTTATGTTTTACCTTTCACTATGATTTTTTTATTATTTAGAATAAAAGAAATATATATTTGATATAGCACTAATTCTTAACGTGTAGTCACTGTAATTGTCAAATTCGATTTTTGAAAAATGTATTATTTTTAATTATGACGTTATTGCGTCAATACACTATTAAATATTATCTTAAATTTTTATCGATTATCATAAGTTGAGAACAAACACCCAATAATTACTTCTTTATAAGGTTTTTTGACCCTCCTGAAAAATTTAACAAATGTAAGTTACGTGTTGTCAACGTATGCCCATCGATATTTAACTATATATAATTGTTCACACCACTCCTTAAGGATCTTTAGTATAGACAATGCATATTACGCGACAAGGCGCCATTACAAATTATTGTTACAACTGAATATCTCACATTTCCCTAGGTATTTTTTATCACCAGCCGAATAAACATGTATCTGTTATCCTAACGGATACTAGATTTCATATGAATTCAAGAATAGCTTATTATAAACAGAATAACTTAAAGATAATTTCGATTTTAGCGCCACATCATTTTAAAGTTTTATGAAATGTTTTTTTTTACATTCGTTTGAAATAAAAAAACGAGCATTAATTGGTAAACTGCTTCTGATAATTTCCTTATTTGTATGATTAAGACCAAGAAAGGGTTTTGAAATTAAAAACATACCTGAAAAATCTATTTTATATCAGTTAAATAGAGATGTCGCTAGTTTCACACTATATTAATCCAGGTGTGTGGTAAACACGTCATTTTTTACCACTAATTGTCACACAACATTATATTAATAAGTTCTTTGTTCTTGTCACGTACACACAAGTGCACTTCAACCAAGGTCGTGGAAAATGCATACGGTATTATTCGTTTTTTTTATCAAATACTTCTCCAACCTGAGTAGATCCATATTCTCCACGTTGGGAGCAAACATGGTATAAAAAACAATACATAAATGTTTAGTGAAATATTGTATGGACGGTTTTGATTTTTCGCGCCGTCTACAGATGACTAATGACAAAAATTGAATTATAAAGAATTTCTATAGGCCCTCACACAAAGCAAAGGAAGTGGTTGATTTTGCGGGCAAGCTGCAAAAATATCTTCACACACAACGAATACACAGAGGTCACATTATGGACTGAATTTATTTTATCGCACTATTATTTGCACTTGTCTACGTCATTAGACTGGGAATAAACATCGGCTATCCTGTTTGACTCATGAAATATGCATTTTTAAAAACTAATCTTGTTTTTTTAAGCAGTAGTGTACGGCTGTACATGATAGTATACGATACATCTAGGGTATCCACGGGCTGACATTGCTGACCATGTATTCCACTTTCAGAGTCGACACCTTCATACTGCATAGATCCATATTTAACAGCTTCAGAACGGACTTGACTACAAACTCCACGGTTCTAGATCAGATTTTAACAAATCGAAACACAACACAAAAATCAACGACTTCAAATTATTGATGAAATTGCCTCGGTTATTGATATCTTTCATCTGAGTGAGAGTGAGCTATTGATGTAACTTTATAAATTTCCACTGTAAAATGATAACTGTTTAACTTCTGCCTTTTGTCTTTTCTTTTCGTCCTGAAATTCTCTCTTTATTTTAATTTGTTATTTTAAATTGCTTTGTTTCCAATACAATAAATTCACACTATTTTATTATGATTGAACAGTTTTTAATGTTCTCACCACGTAAATAATGATATATCTCATAACAACGCTTGAATTAAATGATATATTTTTTCAAAAGTATTGGTTATTATCTAATCGCTTAACCCACTGAATATCCAGCCAATTCGATAAGTAAATGTGGCTTGGCACCGGAGGTCGTGGTTTAAGTGTCGTTGCTAATTTATTGATATATATGCCACCGATCGCTTTAGTATGAGTTGCCAAAATAGCATGAAATTAAACTGGATATTCTCGAAAAAAATATCTTGAGAATAATCTTTAAAGTCTATGTAAAGATGGCATATGACTAGGAAGGTATATCCATGAACAGCTAACCCTACTTCGTTTTATTATTAAGGTGAAATGAATCTATCGAGTATCAGTCTTTAGTACGGACAATCGATGAGACTTATCTTTATTAGATTGAGAGTGAAATAAATTGAATACCACATTTGAGATGGTTGAACTATGTAGGAAAAGAGAGGACATCCTTAAAGCTAAAATAGTGCAAGGAACTTGCAGCAGCCAGGCAGCAGTAGAGAAGTTTTTTGAAACCGACCAAGAATCAGGTCTCATCAGGTGACAATAACGATTATGTAGCTCGTAATACGAATCGCATCTCAAAATTTTAATGCTGCATCTCGTCATCAATTATGCCATAAAATATTATTATTTTCACAAACTATAAATATATTTAAATAAATACCAAGAACTGTTTCTTTGGTTATGATAATTTCAACTAACAACCTACGAGTCTTAAATTTCTTGATCATGGAGAACTAGGATTGTTTTCTAAATGAAAAATATTATATGTTATTATATCTAGCAGATAATGAATCTAACATAAAAACATATAATATCGTACCCTGAGGATACTTGCTTTCTCCTCCACCACCCGCCACGTCTCCACACCCGTTATGCTGGCGTATAATGTGGCGTAACGAACGTGAGGCGGTCTTCATAAGTGACAGAAGTGTCTCAGGAGTACCCTCTCAAGACCTTGGTTGGCGTGAACTAGAGTGTGCATGGTTCATATTCTAATAAATTATACCCTGTTAATATCTAGCCTGGGGATACTTTTATTTTTGGCTTTATCCTACGGGAGCAAACAATATCAGTGTCGTAAACATGGACAGCTAATATTGCGATGGATGTTAGGTTAATTGGTTCTGCTAATAAATCCTTTTATTTTAATATGACGGTCACGATTTCAAAGTAATAATTTTTGGAGATACAATTAAATGGATACTTGCATATCGGTTGCATTTTTAAATGCATTTCATATACCTGCCAGCGGATATCGATGATTAGTCGGTTCATGACCGAAACAAGTCAATGCGATGTACAGTAATGTGACTGTCAAGGTTATTTCAATGTTTTATTGCTTTATATCGCATATACTTCGACGTTTTATTCAATCTGCATTCGTTGGCCTTGCTTTGCTAATAAACAGAAATAAAAAAGTGAATAATTAAGCTGTTTATGAATATAACTGCTATATGTGAAAATAATAAAATTGATATACTTAAATAATATAGTATTATACATATAAACACAATAACACTATTATAAATTATTTCAGGAGAAACATTTCGAAAGACGTAATATTATGTTATATAATTCTCTAGGAAAATTATCCCCTAGGCAACGCCTCCCCCGGACATTAATCCCTTAAAACCCCACGGACACTAATTCCCTGTCAACGCCCCCGCGGACAATAACCTCTATTTTAAAAACCTCCCGTATACAAAGGCGCGCGTGTAAAAACCATAGAAAATATAAAATAAAATCTCTTTTATGTACTAAGCCTAATGTTCCGAGAAATGATTTTCTTGCTAAAATATTACAAAAATAATGTACATATTGAAGGATCGATTAAATTGAAATTAAATATGAATTTGTATAGTATACATTTGTAATCCTTGTACGCGGGGGTTGGCTATAGTGTACCTTGAATAGTAACCAACAAGCACTTGTGAATTCTTTTTGAAAAATACAGTTCATACTTGTACAGTTTTAAATATGTATGTAGAAAAAATAAAACATGTAGAATTAAGGATAAAACGAGACGTTAGTTTTATGCTAAAGGAGATTGTTAAAGATTGCATCAAAAATTGAACAGAAATTCTCGAGTCTAAGGATTAAAGATGTCCAAAATATACTCCATTGCACCTAACCAAATTGTGTGTACAACAATAATTGTGAAAGATATAGTTTCTTTAATAATTATTATTAAAGATACTACTTTATCTCTGGTGTGATAATTTGAAAATCTCAGCCGTTTTTTATTCCAACGTGTGGAAAAAACCTGCCTGTAGTTTGTAGAAATATGGAGGGCACTGGTTATGTTTCACGAAATTGTGTGCGTTCTAGAACTAGAACCTGGAACTTATGCTTTCTTTTTTATTTTCTTTCTCAAATTGTCCCTTGATATTTACCGTTAATTTTTAAGTTTTTTGCTTAATTTTTTAAATATTTCATTTGTCCTTAGGTATTTTTTTATGTCAGGTTTTGAATGCTGTAAACTTATAATTTGTAATGTTCTCAAAGTGTGACATTAAACAATATATGAAATCACCAACTCCCGAAGTCATCAGAACTGAATAGCGTTATTTTCGAACTTGAATACAGAATCCAAGGGTAGGAATAACATATTGCAGCTTGGATGACATTCTTTTTGGTCATATTCTATCATAATTATATACATATAAAGAAAGCATCGCCTGATAAAATAATTTGTCGGCTGTTTTCAATACTTGGATTTGAAATACAAATAAACCTAACAATTGTGTGGCAATTAATGTAATAAAATCGATCAAACAATCGATCGTAGGCTATATATATAATATATCACATTTTATTCCAGTAAGTCACGTAACTATGTATTTACTATAAATAACATTTGTAATCAACCTTTTCAACGTTATAATTCCTGTATTGGATCCGCATATTTATGTGAATCAGAATATATGTAACAAAATTAATATAATAAAAATCGGATGAGTTTTACTAATATTCAAACCAAGGATTATTTTGATGTAGTTAAGCAGAAAACGTCCAAGCTATATAGTAACAAATAATAGTAAAACCCGATCGAGATTTTAAAGAAACAAATTCACATTTAGAATGAATTGTGTACTATTAAGACTGTAATATGCAATTTAAATACTTACATGTCATATACTACACCTTTCCTGGTTATTGAAAAACGTACTTCAGAAGTTATTAAATGTTTTGTAGGTGCTAATTAAAATTTGGTCGACTAGTGTTTGCATTTTTATTAATATTATATTGTCTCTGCCAATAAAACCTTGGAATTGGTTATACTTAGTGTATTTTTTGGCGATAAATAAAACAATATATTGATACGATACAATATAATATTTACGTACATTTATTGAAAAAACATGTGAAAGTACCATTATTATATTAATTATAATTTATTTAGAATTAATTTAGAGTTGGTATGCGGGCTAGAAAAAACTGTGATTGATTCTTCTGTGTGTATATTTCTGATTGGGTGTCTTTGTCATACTAAAGTACTGATGTTTTCAAAGCGTTTAAGCAATGAAAATAAATAAAATTGTGGTTTGGGCGTCTTCTGATTAACCACATCCATTTAATGCTGACATAGTCTATTTTCTTCCTTGATTTTGTTGATTTGTCAAAAGAAAGAATTGTGGATTTTTTAAAATGAAATTTTCTCTCCCATGTTTATTTTCTTTTGTATTAAAACGTTATAAATAATGCAATGAAATGGTATGAGATGAGAGGTTTGAGATAAAGAATATATTATATTCTTCATCTCAAATCAGAACTGGCTAACCCGCGGCCCGTGGTGTCCTTTTGTGTGGTTCGCGATTATAATCTCCTTCATGGCACACATACAATTAGTAGATAAATCCGTACAATGACTTTTTAACCAAACACATTGAATAAAAGCTTTTTGTCATTTAAAAATTAAAGATATAGAATAAAACCAAAATTATTGGCTATTATTTTCACATACTTTAGAAGTCAGTGACACGTTCGTCTCTAAATGGAGGTTATATTAACATAGTCTTTACGAGGATGATTATTTGCCATAGTTTTTATTAACTAGCTGTCGCTTAATTTAATAGACAGACGCACAAAATCTTGACTTTGTTTTCCGCATAGTAACGCTTCGAACATTCTTATTTATGTGAGGTGCTTGGAAAATTTTAGGACGTCAATGCGACCTGTAGGAAAATTTGAGTTGGCTAAGCCTGAACTAAATTAAAGTAAAAAAAAACCGTTCATCGCAGTCCTAAAAAGTTGGGTATCCCTGGTATACACAATTAAATCCATTATGATAATAATTTAACAGCCACTATTTACAATGAAGTCTGAATAAGCATTCATTTACCCATAGCTTCAAGTTCATTCGCGATTTTTTGTACGGCGGAAATATGAATTTCAAATTGAAAACTGAATCAAACGGACTATTACAAATTACATCAAGGCAAAAAACTTCGTTACAAAATTTTATTGTAATGTCAATGCCATGAAGTTTATTTATTAGTGTGGCTAAACTGTAACAGTGTGTTATTTAATATTTTACTATGCATAATCTAACATATTATGTCATTTATAATTCATTAAATAAATATCTTAAAAATCAGCAGTCACATATTTAAATATGAATATAAAATTTAATTCCTCAATACTATATAAATAAAAAAGTAAGTTTCAGAATACAAATATTTTTGTATGAAATACACGCTTCAATGCCAGAGGTTACGGGTTTGTTTGAAAAATAGACATATGAAGTAGATACTCTCTTGAGACATCCACAGCATGTAGCAGCCCCACTTTGATGGTCCATTTAATCATCACCTCATTTGAGTCATTTGTTTTTGACGTCCAGTTGACATGCTTTAAGGTGGCATGACGCACATTGAATAGGTGACATTAGAGTTGTTTTTAATGTACATTTAAAGTGAATGTTTCAAGTATATATATTTTCTTTCGATATGATCTTATAATATATTAGGCAATTTATTCTGAAGCAATAAAAACTCTTATCGTTAAGGATATAAATTTTGTCTTTATACCCAAAGACCATCTGACATTAATAATCGCTTTTTATGCAGCTACATCAAATATTCGCTTAAAATGATTGCTTCTGGATACATTAAAAAATTAGTTAATTATCTTATTTTTGTTGATTTTGTTCTATTTGGAGATTTCAACATGTAAAACAAAAAAATGTCTAAAAAATAATCTAGTTTTTTATACCATGTCCGCTCAATGTGGAGCATATGGATCTACACAGTGAGAAGATATCCACACTGACAGAGGAGTATATGAATCTCCACAATGTGAAAACGTCTTGACAGATTATTTTTCACGAGAATTGTTTGTC
>JAGVSQ010012677.1:0-11496 GCA_022683975.1 Rhyacophila evoluta
GACAAACGAACGAACGAACGAACATACATATTTTGACTTTTATATATTAGATGTGCAATCATATCAATAATTATATTTTTGAGTTCTAAATTATTTAAAATTAATTTTCATCAAGCACCATCGGTCAAAAATGTTAATTAATTGTTTTTTGTTTTATTTCCAGCCCGGACGCGTAGCAACACTCATAGAAGATACAAATGTAAGTATTATTAAATTCGATTTTGTTATTTTAACTTTCACCATAAACAAATTTGCACTGTATAATTTTCGTACATTCCTGCACTTGCTTCTTTATGCTGCAGCACGGCAACAGGTGTTTCCGCCAAGATACTCTTTTTTATAAACTTTTATTTTTAATTCAGCTTAGTTTTAAACAAGTATCACCACGCACCTGCTTGTTTGTATATATTTGAAGAGCTCTTAACATCACGTACAATATTAATTACACTGCTTAAAAAAGACTCGAAGAAATAATATATCACTCATGCCAAAGCAATACCTCGTATACCACATAACACAAATATTACAGAAGAAAAAAAACTCTTTCCTGATTATTACATCAAATTCCATATCAACTATATTTTTTAAATTGTGATATTTAAAAATATGGAATTTGATTTAGTGATAATGATTGTGTTGCTGTGTGGTATACGAGGTATTACTCCGTCACGAGCAATGTTTTATATAAGTGCATGGTATTGCCTTTTGGCATCTCACTTTGAAATTTATTTTTGTTCAACTCTATAAATTAATAACAAAATTTGCCAGCATAATTAAAAGCAACTCTATAGTAACGCAAAAACATCTTTTATACAATATCATATAGCTTAAACTTGCCAATAAAGTGATAAGGATTAGCCTTTGGGCATCTTCTACCGATATTGGATCCAGATGATGTATATTAAGACGCAAGAAAAAAAAACTGCCGTCGCAAATAATAATTTTCTAAGAGCTTGCGTTTGATATATATGACAATAAAAACACTATTATGGCATTTAAGCAGAGAATATAGACCTTCAAAGTGTAAAACTATTTCAGCATACTAGTATTTGTTGTTAGTCCCTTGCTGGGCCCGTTGGTTAACTTAATGTCCTGCACTTAAACATACACATAATAAAATGAATTCAACGATTTATAAGACTAAAACATTGTCACTAATATAATTAACCATTATCATATATTGTAAATAGAGTAACACAAATTTATTTTCTATCTTCTTACAGAAAAAGAATTCAGCTTTTACGCATATTTGGCACACCGTTTTGAATATGTCGTAGTAATGCAAGTGATCTTTGCTCACAGTTCTAATTATATTTTCTCATATATTTTGTGACATATCGACCAAAGTTTCCAAAAGGCGTTCAATCCATCGCATTATCTCATTATATATCCCACGTAGCTTGGCCTGCGCCAAAATAACACCGGATTTATCTGGTTTTGTTCACTTTGTACCACTTGATTATTTGAAAGCTAGCAAAAGTCTTTACCGCTTATTATTTAGGGTTGTTTTATTCAAAAAGAAGTATACTTTCAAAGAAAGCACAATTTAATATGTATACTCAGAAACAAATCTTTATACTCCCATAACCACCTTTAAGTACAGTATACAAACGTTATACGGCGTATCAAAGAGTTTCTATTTTTGATCAGTCTACTTATATCTTCCCAGGACGTACCTGCATCCTATATATCAATGAAATATTCCCTGAAAATAGTATTAACTTTAACGTTTACATATTTATATATAAATATCCTTACCGACAACGCGTTGCTGTAGCTCAGTCTGTAAAAATAAAACGTTTTTTTACCTGTCACAGGTGTAACATTAATATAATAATATATGCATAAAACAACGCGCGTATTTAAAATCAACGTTCTGTCAAAATTTCAAAGCAATTGGTAAAGAACTTTCGGATATTTAAGATTTTGAACATTTTTATTTATATAGATAGATTGTGACTACTAATTGTGTCCTTCATCCACCCGCCTCGCCTTCACACCGGGACTTAATCAGGCGTATCCCAAAGCTCTAATATCGACAAGCAATCTACTTTATTCAACGGGAATATCCCGGGAGCAAATATAAATCACCCAAGACTTGGGTTGCGACGCGTTCAAGTGTACTGAAGTTAAAATAATTAGAATGCAAAATGCACTTATTTAGTCAAGCTATGTATATGAAGAGATCATTATACTAGCCGTTTGATGTGGCACACTTTCAGTTAAAGCGATGAAATCCGCCCTTGTAGCAACCACGTCGAATGACTCGATGAGCCCAAAAATTGGTTGGATCGACTTGAATAACTCTTCCCATCCCATACACATTCTTGTACATTCCCACAATATGTGATTAGTATCCTTATCTGGACAGCCAGGACATGATCGTTAGTTTTTATGGCTTTGTTTGCCCTAATGGTTAGTATTATAATATACATTGTCCGAATCAGCTGCCAATATATCAAATATAAAATCGATAGACTAGTTCTCTCTCACCAATAATACTTTGTCACTGCACAGTCCTTCTCATAAAAATAGCTTCTCGGCTCTTTCGAAGCCAATGTCGACTGTTAACCACGTGCCATATTTTGCGCGTGATCTTCCTGTTTTTTAAAGACACGTGCAATAAAAACTATCAAAACATACAAATATATTGGCAAGAATCCAAAAAAACTGGGAAAAATCTACGACCCACAATGGATAGTCAAAATTTCATTAAAAAATCAAACGATTTGTATTGCATATATACGGTATCAAAAATGCTCTCCGGATTATGGATTTCCGCAATGTGAAGACGTCTTGAGAGATTATTTTTCATGATAATTGTATGTCAGACAATTACTCAACCCAATAGGCATCCAGTCCGGCATTTTCTGATTTTTAAAACCCTACAGGTGGGGAATCGAGTCCGCATTCAATGGTTTGCTAGGCGCGCACAACTACGCTACCGGGGAGACAATAAAGAATAAGCAAAGATTATTCACTATCAAGCAATAGACAAACCCGTTTACGCACATTTGGTACGATATCGATTTCATGACTTAAAGTATCCAGAGACTCTAATATTTCTTCGATTTACTGGATTTAAACAAATAAAAATGAAGAGGTGTAGTACCGTGTTATTTTGAAGCCGTGTTAAAAAACACTATGTAAATAGAGAGTCCGCTGTATATTAGCGTGACATGCCTCTGTAAAAAAGTCACTAAAACTAATACCATACCGAGCAAGTAACTAATTATCAATAATATAATTTCGTAAGGTTATTTGATCAATAACATCAAGGTCGGATATTTTCGTACAATTTAGTGTTGAGATTATTTTTTTTATTCATTTGTCTACTCGTTTTCTGTATCCACTTGCTATGATTAAATTTATAACCAGACTATTTACTCGCAATACCTACATTCAATTTACAACTATTGAGGTTAAAGAAAATGTAATTGTTAGAGATACCATACGTCTATTTCAACCCGGGACACGATAAAAATTATACCTTTTTTATAATTGCTTCAAATGGAGGTCGTGTATAGCCACGAGTATTTTATATCCCACTTACGTTCCGAAATAAGAGCATATGAATCTACACCGTTTGAATATATCCGTTCTGAATGTGGATTACGTATATTGATCTCCGCAACGTGAAGACATGTATTGAAAGATTATTTTTCATGAGAATTGGTTTTCATACAATTGCTCAGCGTAATGGGCATCCTGTCTCCAATTAGCGCATCCAATCTTCATCACAATCACATTACAGGATAGCCACCCTCCGTTTAAAAACAATCAAAGAACATCGAGAAAATATGTAAATACTCAATTACGTAAAATAACCTAACCTAATTACGTAGATTTTTTAAACAGTCGGTTATTGCCCTAAAATTTCTTGTGAACTTGCTTGCTTTCCCCTCCACTACCTGCCACATTATCACAGCCGTTATGTGGGCTATACCGTGGCGTAACGAGCGTGGGGCGCTTTTCAAAGTGTCGGAACTGTCGCAAGAGCACCTCCCCAAAACCTAGGTTGGCGTGCACTAGAATGTGCGTGATTTCTATTCTAACCAATTATGCCCTGTTAATATTTAGCCTTGTTGAGAAGAGACTTCTTGCTCGCCATAAGATTTCACATTTTTTTTAAAAAAACTTCAAAATTACGCTTCCTAGAAACCAGGTTGCAAATGTCAACCGGTCTGATAAATGGTCGAACCGACTTAAAAAGCTTTTATAATTGACATATGGAGACACTCCCAGAGGATGTGATTGGCATCCTGCAACTCGTCACGTATTCATATAGGCGATTCTATAAGACCAAGCTGACAGAGCTTGGAGGCAAAATCACCGTGACCAGCTAAGAACTGAGAGCTCCAAAATCCAACATTAATACATCAACAACTTCATTTTTTATATGCACCCACATCTTTCAGAATTCTCGTATGTAACACAATATTGATGAGAACTTTTCAAAGAATTGACGAAGAGTGCTTCAGCTTACAAAAAAGTGGACTGTTGGCATTCCAATTTTACTAAACGACTGATTATTGCGTCAGTTGTCAACCTTTTCAATTTAATCGTGATATTCACTTGACTTACTATTATTGTCACCATTAGAAAAATCATCTCGTAGAATTAAACTAATTGTACGAGGAAATTGTTATAACTCTTGAAAATTACTTGTAAGCAACCCATCTATTATGTTTTGACATTTGGTCATAGTTGTAATCGGGATAAAACCGCATAGATTTTGCGGCGTACTTTAAAACTGAGACGTATGGTTAGCCTAATAATGACTATAGTTACTTGCAAACTCAATTATATTGTATCAAACCGATATCCTATGTACAGTTTGTATTCATTCGAAACGAACGTGATTAAAATAAGTTTCCCACATATTAAATGATAATTGTATGAATGCCGACACGTTTGATTGTTCAATCTGAAAAAAGTCAACGATAATGGAAAGATTCGCATTTACCCTTGTCTCCGACTTCTTTTCCTGGAATTTTCACGCATTCTATCACGTATCACGCTTGACTACATGTTCAACAAAATGATTCTAGTGACAATAGCATTGCAATCTCTTATGAACTGCCAGCATTTATTTAATAATCTGTGTACAACCAGGCCTATACCTAAACGCGATGCTACCATAAGACATAAGTCACTATATTACATACACCAAATAGTTTACTTAATGTATTATACAATAAATATTTCAATGGAATTGGATATGGATAATTGCAAAAATAGCGTAAAATATATTTGGTTTTGAGCCATTTGCCTAAACTATTGCACGTTGTAAACGGAAAGTCTGGTGGTCTATTAAATGTGCCCTCCACCCACCTGTCACGTCCTTACATCTGGTCATAATTAGGTTTATCCCTGAGCTATGATATCGAGAAGCAATTCACTTTATTCAACGGTAATGTCCCGGGACTAAATATAAATTAACCATGACTTAGATAGCCACGCACTAAAGTGTGGTGAAGTTAAAAGAAAAAGAATTTTAAAAAGTGAATAGAAAAATTGGTCAAGGAATTTATCTGAAGAGATCATCACGCTCGCCGTGTGACGTTGCAAACTTTTTAAAAGCAATGAAATCGCCCTTGGGGCAAAACCAAGTCAAGTCGTTCGATTGATCCAACAGCTGGTTGGACTAATATGAGTAACTCTTTCCGTACACATTCTTGGACATTCCGATGGTCTGGAGTCAATTTAATTGTCTTCATTTGCTACGCAGCATCTTTTATTATACGACAAAGGGGTGCCCATAGCACTAGGTCCTTGGCCTTTTTTGTAAACTATCCTGATTGATGACCATAATGTGGTGTTGACCCTTCTAGTCAACTGCAGCATCATTACTTACGCGGACACATCGCTTATTGGTACCAATGGCCACATAGACCTTGACTGTTCTTAAATTCGTGTATGAATTTTATTACAGAACGGAATTTGAACCCACAAACCATGATTGAAAGCGATTCGTTAGTGAGTCACGGCGATCGGTAAGGAGATATTCCCACAGAATCAAACATAATTGTTCTTAGTATGAAATTATTACCATCTTGTGACTTTCATCTTGATTTCTCGGTAGCGTTAAGTCTTCCACGCGACATAATTTATCTCGGAATCCAAATTGACATAATCAGAACGAATATTTGCTCCATGTCACTTACGTTCAAAATCATCAATGACACGAAAGTATCATGTAAGGTCATACATTTCATGTGACCAATTAAACGAAATTGTGCCAATTCATGGAAATCATTTTGTGGTAAAAACAGTCCTTGATCAATCAATGTATGGAACACTTTGTGGTACAGTCACCAATTAATAATTAATTCTCTCACAAATTGGCGTAGCGGTCATTTGATTGGACCTTCACCCGTGAAATTATTTTATGGCATTTTTTTCTCTTACTTGTGATTATAGTAAATTCACATTATATTGATTAATTATTTTTCTTCGTCTAATACCATAGCCAATAAATGATTCATATTTATTTTATGTTATCGTTATCTAAGGATTAGACATTGTTCTTGGTGACAAATATATTTGCTATCGTACACAATAAGAATATTTTATGATTTAACTATCAGTGTGGGACTTATTCCAATCAAACTAACCCATCAGATTTTGAATTGTCTAGGAATTGTATTTTTAATCTACTACTTTGTTTCCTTTAAAACATTTGAAGAATAGATAATAATTGGTGTCAACGACTCAGGCCCCGGGCACGATAGATGTCGTGGCGACAGAGCAACGGCGACAAAACCACGATAACAGAAATGCAAAATAGTTATAAATATGTGAGTAAGCAAGTGAGCGAGTATTGTCACTGAAGTGCTGCCGAACTTGATCACTTGCTCGCTCACCTATTTATAGCTATTTTGCATCTTTGTTACGGTCGCTTTGGTGCGATCGCTCTGCTATCCTACCCGCGGCCTTAATCTGCAAACCAGTCACTCCACCCATGATCGAAAAACCGATTTAGATGCCATTTTATTCAAGTTGAAATTTTATATCGCACACAGAATGCAAAAAGATTCACAAACAAAAATTTAAAACGTAAAATCACCTTCAGACAAAAGCCAACTCCATGCATTAACAGATACATTTCTCAGTCTTTTGTTGGTCCTGAACATTTTAGACAAATTGAGTTGATTGGTTTGCGGATTAAACGATCGATATATAGAAACCTATTAAAGTTGAAATGGTTTATTAATAATATTAAACACCCATGAATAATGAACTGGCAGTATGGCGAACTTAGAATATTGTGGCGATTGTGGTCTATTTTTATCAAGGCTTGACAATAATGGCGATTTAATCAGAATATAAATCATCAGTTCAGTCTATTAGACGCTAGGGTCTTGGTAAGCTATTACTGATACATTCCTAGCACTTTGGAGAATTCTCCACGTTATTTGATAGAGAAAAAACAAATGATAGAGATACCAATATGAATGCTTTGATCAAAACATATGCTGATTTTTTTAAAATTCTTGGGCATTAGAGGTGCATTTTTTATCTGTTTTCTGTTACACTTTCTTGATACAATTGTCCATTGACACACCTATCTTGACATTGGTAGTCATATTGATCAAACTTTATATTGTCTGTTGCTGATATCATTTTTCGAATTTCTCAATTAGGATGTAGCATTATGCCGAAGTTGTACTTCATTTAAAACTGGACAACCGAGTATGATATATAGATAAGGCATCTAAGTTTTTTGAGGCGAGGAAATAGCTAAGGTTTTACGCGGTCTTTATTCAAGTAACTGGTACAACAAGGTACAGGAAAACATTGATGAGTTCTCTTGTCGAATTGGAATAGCAGCGGTACCATAGTATCTCAATAAATTTATCGTGGAATTCAACAATGTTCTAACCCAATTATTGCATTCGATGAATTAGCTTATGGTTGCATTTATATGAATATCCTTGGTCTATATTACTGATAATTTCTGTCTATTGTGTCCTAGAGCAGTGTTTCTCAACCTTTTTACGCCTAGGGGCCGGTGAAAATATTTCGCGGACCGGTAACCACATAAATAAAAACCATTTTTTGTGTCGTGTTTTGTTTATTAATTTTTAATCTTATATTATTACATGTAAACATAACAAATAAATAGTAGTATTATTACGAATACAAACAAAAATATCACAATAAAATTGGTTATTTATCGAAATAGTCAAAAACCAATCAGTTTATATTGTCTCCCCGGTAGCGTAGTTGGTAGCGTGTGCGCCTACTAATCCGGGGAATGCTAGTTTGATTCTCCATCTGTTAGATTTTAAAATCTAATGCATTTTAATGCAGGACTAGATCTCCATCGGGTTGAACAATTGTCTGATAAACAATTCTCGTGAAAAATAATCTGTGAAGACGTCTTCAAATTGCGGAGATCCATTTACTCCACTTTCAGATTAGATATATCCACGATTTGTAGATCCATATATTCCAATTTGGGAGCAAACATGGTATAAAAAGAAGAAGAATATAATAAACTTCTTATATTTTAAGAAAGCAATATTTAGTTTTTAAAATAAGTATAAAAATTGCATTTTTACTGGAACTGTTGATAAACGTAGCTTCAATGTTGTTTCGGAAAATGAAGCGATGCATTGACATCCAATACATTACTTAGTTTTGTTTTTATTATTAAACACTTATAGGCAGTCAAAGAAACGGATAATAATTTAATTTCTTTGCGACTTGGGGGTAGAAATTCTTCTTCTATTTTTGATATACATAATTATTTTAAGAACAAATATACAATGTAAACACAAAACTTGCAGTGCACTTATTTCTAATGACTGAAAACCCCGCGGACCGGCGGTTGGGAAATCATGATCTAGAGACAAATTAGCTGATCCACATCTTGGTATCACAAACACACTTCCGTAGTATTATTAATAATCAAGATATTTAGCGAGCGTTGAGTGCTATGATACCGCACTGCGGTCAACGTCTGAGAACCGAGCGTCCTTATAAAGCAACTATACAACGTTAACTATTATTCAATTATTCTTAATATTGTCGGCCCGCCAATGCAAATTGGACCGATTACACTGACGTCTCGTGAAAAGTCGACATACATTTTATTAACTAGTTTTAATTATGATTGTGTAGAAAACACAATGGATATGTTCTTAATTAATGTGACATACACTTATATTTTTACTACAATTCGACTGTAGAAAAGAAAAAGGACGTAAGCCACAAAATGTTTCATTGATAATTTTGAGCCAAAGTCAAATCATTTTTTTTTATACCATGTTCGCTCCCAAAGTGAAGCATATGGATCAACACAGTGTGAAGAAATCCACTCCGAAGGTGGAGTATATGGATCTCCGCAATGCGAAGACGCCTTGACCGATTATTTTTCACGAGAATCGTTTGTCAGGCAATTACTCAACCTAATGGGTATCCAGTCCTGCATTTTCAGACTTTTAAAAAATCGACCAGATGCAGAATCGAACACGCATTTCCCCAGATCACTAGGCGCGCACGCTACCAACTACGCTAACCGGGGAAACTAAAAGTCAATGGATATGTTCTTAATTAATGTGAAATACACTTTTATTTTTACTACAATTTTACCACGGAAATTAAAAAAGGACGTAAGCCACAAAATGTTTTATTGATGATTTTTAACCAAATTCAAATAAATCATTACAAAAAAACAACCTTGAAATGCCTGAAGACTAAAACTAGTATATTATTTACTCAATATAATATAAATTTTATAAGTTTTTTAAAGAAAACCAATAAAATTGATTATTTGAAAGCCCTTTTTCTTAGTCGCAAATTACACATGCATCCTTTTCAAACATAAACACTAAACTTAGACACTAATTCAGCATTTTAAGCTTACATTTTTTTATGGAACGTGTACTGAGTTGTATACATTCAGATTCTAGAATAAAAACAATTTTGAAAAAATTGAGGGCTATGTCCTTTTTCCTATCCTCAGTCGAATCCATGTTGATGACTAAAAAAGGGTGCTTTGAATTCTTGTTTATAATCACGAGTACATTTTACCATTCAATGTGTTGTACAAAGACAACTTTTATTGAATTTTACTTTATGAAATTCCATCGCGAGACGCCTCTGATAAAATTTATTAAACAAGACCTATCGGCAAATTTGCGGTTCGTATAACTGAATATAGTAAATTCAATGGAAGATAACATTTTTAACTAGACAAATCGATTTCTAATTCTCTCTAACCACCACTGATTATTTTTACAATACGTTGTAAAATAATAATTTTATATATAACATACAATAACTACTGATCACCATATAAAATAATCACATCCTAGCTGCATCATCCGTCACGTTTTTGCAGCTGTTATACGAGTAAATACTGTGGCGTGACACAAGTAACTAGTGCAACGAATCCACTAAGATTGAATCTACAGTCAATCCAAAATCCGAAGACCATTCTTGAGCTAGAAGGCCTCTGTAGATTAATAAAAATCAATAACAATGAAAACTTTTCTCCTCAAACTAAATTTCTTATCGACATTCTTTCAACTTGAGCTTTTATATTGTTTCAAGTAATCGAGCTTTCCAGTGTTGATGATAAATTTAATATTTTATATTTATAGAATCTACTTACCCAGCTTTGCCTGAGATATATTTAAGCTTACTCTTTATTCAAATCAATTTAGTTCGTCCTGTTTTTACAAATTAATTTTTATACTTGGTTGTATACAATATTTGTAGTCTCTTGTTGATCATAGGTGATGATACTAAAAGTTGAAAGGAAAATAGTTTACCTATAAATACCAGTCAAAATGACATAAATAAACTATTCATTGATAATGCTTCAATTATTCGTACTGCTTAATATCAACATCCTCGATTTGATCAAAACAATTCATTGTGGGTTTTGACGAAATTAAAGTGATGAATACAATTTCACTATTTAAAAAAAGTTGGTAATAAAATATTAAACGATATGAAAATAATAGTAAACTTATTCAATGAATAATAAGTAAATCTAACTAATATAAGATTAACTCAGATCTGAACTGAATTCGAAGTATTTTATTTACTTCACCACTCCTTGCCAGGTTCGTAAAACGGAAACAATGAAATAAAAGTGTTATAATATTGCAAGTTCCTTAACACATACACGATCACCGTATTTTTATTATCGTTAATGCATACTTGCGCAAGTTTGCATGATAATGTGTAGCCCCTTAACACATTTATGAATGCTTACTTAACACTAAGCTTTTATGAAACAGACACACGACACGGTTTGCATGCAATAATGTACGTGAGATATATAATGCTATCACAATAATTAATTATCGCACTCGATTCGTTACTTTCTCCTTTGTCTTTGATGGCGTGTCTTTGCTAATATAATACGACTGAATGGTTATACTTTGAACTACTTCAATACATTTTTTTTCAAAAATGTAATTATATACATTCTGAATTATTTAAAACTGGTAAACTTCCATATGTGAGATCACTGTT
>JAGVSQ010012678.1:0-11496 GCA_022683975.1 Rhyacophila evoluta
CTGTGTAGATCCATATGCTCCAATTTGGGAGCGAACATGGTATATAAAAAAAAAAATGTTATTTATCTCCTTCCAATAAATATTCACTGCTGTCGGAAGGCAACTTATAGAAGTGTATTTATTTAAATAATTTATGCTGGGCAGGAAATGCAGCTGGGATTGAACCTTGACGATTCGCCTGAGACGACCACTCCTGATCAAAAGAAGCTTCCCAGTGGTAAGTCAGTTGGGAATCATTTGCAAAAGAATGGCAGCAACAATGTCAATGGAACGAGCAGAGGCGGTAGAAGCGTTACTTATTCGTCCAGATACCGAGGAAGAAATGATGGGCCTCAGGATAAAAACAATAACAAAAATAATCAAAACAAAGGCTATGGTAATCCTAATAATGGTGCTGTATTTCACAAGGGAGCTAGAATTTCCAGAAACGGCGATCATCAACAGGGTGATGTGCTTAATTCCAGTCGCGATGGTAGAGATGAAAATTATCTTGATGAAACTTTCGCTTCACCAACTGAGCGTCCATCCCCTCTGCAGTATGTTCCGGACATGTCTTTTATGTCATACCCTCCGCCTCCACTTTATCGTTACTCATATTATCCAACTGACAGTGACGGCCCAACTGCTCCACCACCGTATCCTCCGCATTATGTGCCTTATACTCACGAAGATGGATCAAGTCAAGCAGATCCATCCTACTCCAGCCCAGTATCGCCTGTTCACGCTCAACCACAGTATGTGAATCTGAGTATGAGTTATGTTCCTCTGCACCAGCAGATGTTTTTTCCGCCACAGCCTCCCCCCGCCTACTCTGCTTACTATCCCCAACAGTTTTCATCTTCACCTCCTGATACTGAAGGTCACTCCAAGTGAATACAGCAATTAGACTTATCCTATTTGTTCATGCATCAACTTTAATTTTGTCTTAAATAAAATTAGGTAATAAATTCAAGACTTCTGTCCAAGAAATATTTTAGAATGTTATCTAATAACATCATATTTCTTATTTCTGTAATGATATTTTGGCAATAATTTAAAATATAAATAGTTTGCGTGCCTTTTAGTGCCTTCATCGAACATAATAGAAGTATGTTCTTTAGTATTTGTGAACACTGTGTTCACTGATTCGCCTTTACATTCTGGAAAAGGTGTCATGACAAATACCAAAAAGTTATTTGACTGCATATCCATTTCAGTACACCTAATTGTCAAAAAGTTTAACCAGGAATGAAATATTCAAAGTTTAGTTTCACTCTTTGACAGATTAATGTGTCATGTTTATTATTAACCTCAGACTAATTTTTATCATCCCATGACTCAAATTAAAACACTAAAGATTTAAATGTATGGATTTACCGATATTTCCTTTACTTTGTACATTTGTAAGAAACAAGAAAGGGTTTCTACATAAAAACTAGCTGTAGTAAAAGAAGTAGTTTGGGAAGTTAACAGTGTTTCAGTTAATTATAATATTATGTTGAACAATTTCAAATGAAGTTTTTCCATGGATATGGTTTAAAATATTTGTGAAAATATTAAACTCTGAAATGTAAAATAAATATTGATCAAAAAACTATTAAAAAAAGTTCTGTCACACACATACCCTAATTTAATTATACATTAGTGCTTTAAAGATTGACATTTTTTTTTACTGTATATTGACAGTTTCTGTGTAATTTTATACTGACGATATAAAAACATCCAGCTGACAGATTAATAAATGTTTTTTTTTATTTACATTTTTGCATATTACTGTCATATTTTTGCAACTCAATGTATTCAAATATCATTTATATGTTTTGTTAGCTGGAATAAACAATGATAATGGTAATACTATTTTTCATGTTTGTGTTTATCTAAAATGATATTCACTATACTTTGTCATGAGAGTTGGAAAGGGGGTGTCATCTTTTGACAAAACTTAGTTTGATTGAAGTAGGTCTTGTTTTGTCATACTTTTGTTATGTAAGTATCATCTTGTAAGTTCATCTATGGAAAAAAATCTAAGTTGTATTAAAATCGGTAGATGTAGAACACCTAAAACACAATCCATTTTGAATATAATATAACTGAGTTATGTAAATACATAATATGTGAAATCAGTAGATATTATAATGTAAATTGCAATTGCCACATCATTACTCATAATGTGAACACTTACAATTGAATTGATTAAAGTTTGCGAGAAAAAAGCGAATTTAGGGAAAACTATATTATCTTGGGATTTGTGTAACATTATATGACATATATAATCAAATTGCATCAAACTCAGGATGACAACCGTCCACCAGTGATTTAGTGTCACTGTCTTTGATGAGGAAAATTTTAATTGGTGCTTTTGTACGTTACGTACAGTTAAGAATATGTTTTTAATATTTTTAGTATTCCTCTGCATTATGGATATACTAGTAGTATAATACATATTAAATTATATTAGTCATTCTTTTGAGTGTTAAGTGAAAAAGTGGCATGATGGATTTGTAAATAACTATATGCCAATAACTGATAATATGATTTCTTTAATCATAAAAGTACACCACTCAAATATAGAATATACTTGTATATTATCAGCCATTGATAATATTTGTATTTATTTATTATCTATACTCAGTTCTAAATGCCACTTTCACACTCAATTTTTGTAACATTTTTATAAAATAATACTCAAGTTACATTATCATTGTGTTATTATTCAATAAGTAGCTGTATACAGCTGTAAGTTTACATAATCATTACATGCTTTCTTGCAATAAAATTTCCAAGCCTTCCCAACGTATAACCCTGATGTATGGAACAAACAAAAAGAAATGATTTTTTTTTAAATTTTGGGACATATATCTTTTAATATCATGTTATGGGATTTCTCAGATATTAAATAACAGACATGTATGTTTAATCATGTTACATCTCCAGACTTTCAATAAGCAAAAAGATGTAAACTGTTCTTAAAAGGAACTCTTCCTCAAAACCAAAAAGTTTTCAATACATGACTATACTCCGCAGCATACGTACTACAATTTTTAAAATATGCGCAGTGTTTATTGTCATTATGAAAATTGGTATCAGATTTTCTGTATTATATATCTAATTGTCTTATACATCTACATGTGTTATATATTTTGGGATTTAATTGTCATTAAAAGTTTTCTAAATCTTAAACACCTGGATTTAATATTAAAAATGATCGTCATTTCTCATTTTGGTTTCCTATTATTGTAAATATGATTGACTGAACATCTATCTAATTATTGTATTTAATTGAAGCTGTATTGATTATGGATTCTCTGCAGATAAGATGTATTTTATAAAGTTGATCTGAATTATGTAGACTAGTTCATTATAATTAGTTTGTTAGCTTTTTGAACTTTATGAAAAATTATGTTATCCATTCAATGTTTCCTGAATTGTGCTGTGAATATGAAAGGATCTCGAATTAATGTTGTAATATAATGAACAAAAGTTATTAAAAATAAAATTTAATTATGTAGTTTTAAAACTTATAAAATTACAGCATCTTGGATGAAGGCAAAGAGATAAGTTTACCTTTTGCGGCACAAAAAATGATGTTTCTTGACCATTATGGAATATGTATTTTGGATATCCATCCATACAAGCCCGGAATGTCGAATTGATTACTTGCAAAAAAAAAACTGCATATATTACTGCTCTGTACATTGCAAATAGTACTTAATGACTCACTCATGTATTATTTACAATACCAATGCTTCTCAATACATTTTCAATGACATGTTTTTTTAGATAAGGCACTTTATTTTATTCATTAAAGTCAAATTTTCCTTAAAATGATTACATTTATATTTATCTATTGTATTTTAGGATATTTTTCAAATCCATCATATGAAAATATTAAAAATAGAATCCAAAAATTATACATGGCAGCTTTACTGCTCGAGGAAATTATTCATTTTAGAGGACTTCTTTTAAACATTCTGGTACCAGTTAAAAATCCTGGGGCATTCAAAGATTATCAGTAATTAAATATTTTTTTATTTTCAAGTACTAACTCGTTAGCATCAGTGTATGGGAGTATAGTCACCGAAATTACAGTTCACAAGTTTTTTTTAGTTGTAAATTAAAGTCTACAGATAATCTTCGGAACATAGGCAAAACAAAACGTTGATCAATGATAGCGAGTCGGCATACTAGTGAAAAATTGCCGAATTTTAGTAATTTGATAATTTCAAGTGTATTGGTCCGAAAATACTGTTTTTTTTATTGTAATCTGTTGATAAAAGTGTATGTAACTGATCTACAAGATAAAATATTGATAGTCTTAAAAAATAGAAACACGTTGAGTGTATATGACATCTCGTTGGACCATGAAGGGTTCAAAGCATTCTTTGATAACAAAAACAAATGATTATTTTCTATAGAAAAGTTTCTTATAAATAATTCATCCATGTATTCAATTCACTTTTCAGGCATTATTATATTAAGTACTAATTTGTTAATAATAAAATTAATTTCATAAGATTCTTTCTGGTAAATGAATATCCAATTTCGCAATAAATAAATTTTTGAATTCTGTAACCATGTTTTATTTTTTTGTTCGGAATTATCTTCTAGTGGATGTGTCGTGTATAACAGAAATCTTTTCCTGGTTTGTTTAAGAATTGTACGCTTTCAGAATAACTATGTATGTGAAGTACAAACACAACTATATTTTTTTCAATGGTATTTTGATTTTTTGAGACACTCACGTAAAATTTAATGTTTGCAGATCCAGGATTATATGTAGGGAGTGTCTATATTCTATAAATAAACAACTAGAATACTGCTGTGGTCAACAGAAAAAAACATGGGCATCTTATCAAATATTAGACTGCGAGTCATGATTTGACCATTGCTTTAACTTAGGAAATAGTTAAAAGTTTGCAATATTGAGTACATGACAATATGAATGCAATTTTTTATTTTTCCCCCTACTCATCACCTACTGTATTTTTTGAGTTTCTTTCGTGTTTGCCAAAGAGTGATGGAAATATTTGTATTATTTAACCGGTTGTCAAGGGCTTAATATAGGTTCTTATTTATTTTAATTAAGTATTAATTTTTATTATCTTTGTAATGAGAATTTTTTTTTTAACCATGTTCGCTCCCAAAGTGAAGCATATGGATCCATACAGTGTAAAGAAATCCACTCCAACAGATTATTTTTTCACGAGAATCGTTTGTCAGACAATTGCTCAATCCAATGGGCATCCAGTCCTGCATTTTTGAAATTTTAAAATCCGACAGGTGGGGAATCGAACCGCATTCCTCAGATCGCTAGGCGAGCACGTTACCAACTACGCTAATGGGGGGACTAAATTATATTTACTTTAGAGTTCTTTTCATCTCTCATATTTTTATTTTGTTTGCTTTGATGTATATGAGATATTGTTTTGTCATGAGTAATACGTCATCAAATTTTACTCATCAATAGTACCACACACCGTTTATGAGTAAATATTACTATATCTTCGCTGCTTCATCTATTTCTTGTTCTACTTTTAGATATAGATAGATATCAACTCAAATGCAAATACCAGTAGCCTAGGTATTGAGACATAAAAAATCAAGTATATAGACAGACATAAAAGTAATAATTTGAAGTCCGAAGGACGAATGAATTAAAAATTCATTAGCAGAATTGACATTTGGTCTGATAGTGCGTTAAATGCAAATTTTAATAGGCGACGCCTTGGGATTTCTACTTATATAAAGCTATAGAATGTGACATTATGCGAACCATATTCGGTGAGCTAGCTGTCAATCAATATTCTATAGTGTAAATCATAAATAATAATATATTATACAGGCCAGGCCCTAGTAATTATGGGGCCCGCGTGCCATATTTATGACGCCTCCTCAATAAGAAAAAGTTTTTTTCGTTCTGAAAGAAGGTTAGTGTTTTATGCCTAGCCTATTAAATTTAATAAGTTCAAGACCAGTTCAAGCAAATATTTTTGCACTCAATGTTCTAAAAATGCAATTGGTATGATTTATAGATGCTAAAAATTTCACGATAATGACTTAACTCAACCGTTAAAAGACCTTCCACCTTCAAAGGAGGCACGAACCAAAAATTACTTTTGGGGAAATTCTACCAAACTCTAGGGGAGGCACAGACAATATACATTAAGCGACCTAAGATAAACCAGAAACTGTGCTTTCGTGAAGTATTATTATGTGCGTGCTAAAAAAAAGCAAAAAAAAATGAGTTCGCGCCAATATATGAAGCGGAAAAATTCGTTATCAAAAATTGAAACAGGGGGAAAGGATTTTTTTTCAACTCAAAGGGGGACCACGGCCCCAAAAGTTTGAGAGCCGCTGCTTTGAATAATAAAACACATTAAAAGGTGTGTATATATATTATGTAAGAATATTTCTGAATCATCCGAGTATTTATTTTTATTTGTGGGGAAAATCGCTTTGATATACGAGTGATTTAGATGACGAATACACTGTCGGTACGAATTAGGGCGCGTAGAGGATATCAGAACGACCGTAGCAGAGATAAAAAATAGCTATAAGTAGGTGAATGAGCGAGTGAGCAATTTCTGCAGCGCGTCCAGTCACAACAAATCGCTCATTTGATCACTCACATATTTATAGCTATTTTGCATTTCTGTTTCCGTGATTTTGTCGCTGTCGCTCTCTAGTCGCGATATGATGACAAACCAAGGTTCTTAAGGTGTTAAGTCTTGATAATGGTGCAACAACCAAAATAGTTATCGTCAAATCTGTACAATTACAATTAGACACATTAATTGTTGAGGTTAGGGTTGAAATGGTGTTGATTTATTGAAGATTCCACGAAGGCAATTTTATAGATTTTTCGCAAGAATTAGTAAATTATCGGCCCTGATAATAGTGATAATACAGACATAAAAAATAAGCGATGCCATATTATAATAATCGAAAAACGATTTTTTGTTACGCGGATAATTCGATGTAATTCTATAGTAATTTAATGTAAATTATACCGCACACAATGGGAAGTTTTTTATATACTTACATAAACGTGTTATGTCGAGCACGACGACCAAATCAAGACTCGCCTGTCAAATGAGTCATAATGGGAATTAAAAATATAATATTATGTAACTTATGAATGAATTTAAATGGACCATTGTTGGAAAACTCCTTCCTTGACAGTTCTGATTCGATACCGACCCATATAATAGAAAATATGAATCATTGAGATAAGTTGTATACAATAAAAAACAAAATATATTCGTAGATTAATCGGTTTTGCATCGCTTTAAGAACTTCATAATTGAAAATTTGGTTCTAAGTAATGTACAGTATAAGAATCTAGTGATAATTTCTTAATGTCTAATAATTAGAAATTCGTTTAAGACAGAATGTGTCTAAGTTTGTGTTTTTATGAACTGCATCAAATTCACGGCGTGTAATTTATATAATTACTAACGTTTAATTGAACAAACTTGCCAGTAGTGCATGCACCGAGGGTTGATTGAGTGCAAAATATTCTTTAAGCCTTTCATTAGTGAGTTAATTTTTTATGCACACTTGTTTAAAACACTAAAATCTTTCACTGTTCAACTTTATCTAACTAAAATCTTTTCATCAATTCAACTAATATCATAAAATCAATCGAATTGGATGTGCCAATTTGTAAACAATGCTTTTCTATGCTTAAACAAGGAACAAAATGAGCTGAAAAGTTGTTCATAACATTACCACACGTGGCCGCTCCCATTTAGGAATCATAAGAGCACTTGAGACCAAATTTGAACGCATATGAACGATTTATGTGATTTATCAGCAATACAAATTATTTTTCCTTTCTTTACAAAACATAATAATTAACGAAAGAGCGTATGGGAAATTCTCAATGCTGAATTCAACAGTTTTTCTCATTTTCTTTCGTAATTTTTAGGTTTTTTTTCTAGCCTAAAAATGTATCATATAATCATAATGACTTCCACATATCATTGATAGATCTATCCTTAATGTTTATTAAAAGATATAATAACATTTTATTAAATACAAGGCAGAAGCACGTACATATACCTCCATACTCCTCAAATGATTAAAAACAATACAAATAGTGGACTATGAACGCACAACCTAAGTTACATAGCAAAGAGCGTGCTAAACTTCAATATTCGATCATTTAAATAACACTAACCATAAATTTACGACATTCACGATATAAAAGCAAATAGCTTAATTTCAAACTATTTGTGTTATATATAAATTACTTGCTTAAATGTTTACATAAGAGCCAGCTGTATATTTTTCCAGGATTCGTTTCTGCCCCACTGGCTATATTTTTTAACTCCACTGTATACAATGGTATAATAATTTATTCAGATATCCAATCAATCTAATAAAACAGAAAGTTATCTGACAACTGATCCTATTATATTCATAACCAGCCAATAAATCTGTCTCTTTATTGACATTTTTCATGTACAATTTATATGCCTATTATGTGAGTAATTTCATTCTATTCAAATGCGGAAAATTTACAACATATAACTGAATACTTACGCACTATTATATGAATGATATGAAATAAATATACATATCAATGAACATTATATAGGGTATTAATATCACCTTGTTTTTAATTACTAATTATTTCATACCCTATACAGCCGTAATAGTGTGTAAACATAAATGCATTATACTTATAACATAATATAATATGTTACTTTAATACAGCTTAATGTAAGCTTTTGTACATTAGTCAAAGAATTATGTTCAATTATAATTGGACAACTAAATAAGTTTTCGTCTAAATGTAATAATTTTAAATGTAAATATTTTGTAACTATTTTGTAACTATTTTCAATATGATAAAAAAAACCTTGCCAGTGGCGGATTTAGCACTCGAGTGGCCTCAGACGCAATTCAATTATGAGGTCCATATGCCCTAGGCGCAATTGTTTATATTTTTTTAGACCTCACGTTTCTTGAATATTTATAATTTTGTCCATAATTTGAGGTTTATCATTTCTTATGTCTTGCGCTATCTTAAAAATGTTTACTTTAGTCGGGCAATTTTGAGACCCCGGGCGTGCGCTTGTATCGAATCACATAGGTGTATATCTAACCGCTGTTAAATATAATTATAACAAGTAAATGCTAATTTTATTGATAAAGGATACAAGGGTAAATCAGGTGCTTATTTTAATGAAACATGATTAATTTGAACCGATTCACACTATATCTTCGTAACATGAGCACTTTTCTTCCAGATGTGTGATACGTGTGATACCCAACTGTAAAAAGTTGAAAACATTTTGGAAATAAACTCAAGACATTAATAACAACAATATGCGATTGAAATAACTTTCCGCATTCTCCTTAACTAGATTTCGTTGTACATATGATTTCTATGTGTTACATTATTTCATTCAGTAAATATTAGTTATAGGATGACACCATTTATCCACTATGTAAATATCGATTTGTTCTACTGTTGAGGAATTTATTCGACATTTGTTTTCTTTGTATTCGTTTACCAAACAAGGCTGTGTCCCTTAGTGTATACGTCTTGTATCTATGGTTTAAATTGCAACAGTGTGTAGCATTTTTAACTGACAAATTAATGAACTACGAGAAATAGTGAAAATATGTAGGGAAACAATTTAACTCCATAATTTATGTTAATTAGTCAAACTTAATAATTGAAAAATCTAACGATAGATTAGAGAATATTTAAGATGCGTATATAATATATTCTTGGCGTGCGTGTAAATATATTATATGTAGTTAACTGAAATAGGAACATAGGTATTCTACGGATGATTACCGAATAGTATGTAAGCTACAAAGTCTAGACACGCCGCAAATAAGAGTCGAGTTAAGAGATAATGAGTGCGAAAGCACGCCGAGAATTTCTGCAATGGATGATTGATGACGGAAGAAAGGTACATGTTCAAATCAACCACGCTAATTTACATAATGTGCTCGAGTAAACCAAAGAAAATCACCATATTGAGGTGTGATATTCACTATTTAACACACATATTATTAATCACCGTTGGTCTTGATAAATTTATAGCTGGGTGAATCCTTCTCCGAGATAAGTAGACTAGTATCATCTATTGAGCGCATTGTTACGTAGATCTACAAACTGAAATAGCCTGGTTTAATTTAAATATCACACCTTTCGTCATTTCTGGCTTAAGGGGGCCACACACGTTCAAGTATACATGTGCAATATTTGTGTGTGGGACCTAGCATCTACTAATTTCAGGTAGCCTACGTGTATTTGGTATAAACTATAAGACCGGAAATGACAAATAAACCATTCATTGATATGGGATGCTTCAATTATTATAACTGCTTAATATTAACGTGCTTGATTTGACCAACAAAATGTACTGTGGCTTTTGAAAATTAATAGTTTATTTTACAAAACGAATGATATTTTAAAAATGTTGGTAATAAAAAAATTAAACGATATGAAAATGATAGTAAACTTATTGAAAGGATAATTAGTAATTATAACTAATATTAGACTCAAAATCTAAACAGAATTCAAAGGCTTTTTTTACTTCTTCACTCTCCCTGTGAGGTTCGTAAAACGGAAAAAATGAAATAACAGTGTTATTATATCAAAAATTATTTGACATACGATAACCGTATTTTTATCAGACTTGCACAAGTTTACATAAGCGTGTGCTCCATTGGGTGAATTTGTCAATAATCAATTGGCAATATTGTATATAACAATAAATAAGTATTTGTGCTTACATGATGTCAGATTTACATTTTCATTTATCATGTGAATCTGTGTACAAAAGCCCGAATGATCAGTAACCAATCGAAATAAGGATTCAATTAGATATTACAAAATATTCATAATTTTTAATAAATAGTTACCACGTTGACGAATTAAATGCAAAAAAAATCGAAACGAATAAATAAGTAAAATATATGTGTTATATAATTGTCTATTTTAACATTTTGAAATCATAATCAACGTCTTATAGGTATCTCATCAACGTGTACAAATTGTAACTCATGTTTGAATTATGGATAATAAATAATTAATATAATGTTGAAATCGACACTTGATCCTTGGTTCTTGGAAACAACACTTTTTACAATGGTGACGTGGCACGATTATATAATTAAATTATTGTTCATTTCATAATGACCACCCACTCATTTACATATTTCAGAAACTACCTTATATAGAAATAAATATTAAGCATGTAATGCGAAAATTATTATATACAACCAAATGGTATATTCGTATATCTGTATCTAATTTAACAGGGCAATAAAACTAAACTCTCCACATATATACCCAAACATTTTAACTATAATATAACTAGAAATAATGTCAATTAATTAACGTAGCAACAAGTATTGTTCACACACTATGACATTGTAGATGTAAATTAATCTATTGTCGCCTTTAACCACTTCATCGCCACATGTTTTTAGACACAGCGCGCCGGTACGCCACGTATTTTACGATCCTATACACCGTATACACGATCC